>SJJU01001991.1:0-35101 GCA_012932125.1 Conopomorpha cramerella | reverse complement strand
TTATAACCTGTGTCACCCGAAAATAATTAAAGATTTTTTACAAGCTTATCTAAAAATAAAGATTTTACTAAATAAATCCAGTCGTTTCGCAACAAAATAAAATTAAACAATACATTATATATTATATTCTTCTTTATAATATTAGTGTAGATATACATTGGATATAAACACCAAGACAGTTTCAACTGTGCCTGAACCAATTCAATTCAATTCCGCAACTTAGTGTGTGCTGCTGACACGTGCGGGCGGACGGCGATACAGAGAGGTAAGCCGCTTAGTTACATTGAGATAAACAGGGTATTGCTACCAAACCCGGACTTTTCTTCGTATCTTAATCTGGGTTTTTTTTCTGGCTGGAATGGCTAATCAATTGTATATTTTATGTCGGCTGTTTTTAATTTTCATTGGCATGAACATAATTTATTCAGACTTGCAAGTCTTTAATCTTTTATATCTTAGTTCTTTTTTTTTTTATTCATTAGGCCCAGTTATTAACCTCGATCATAATGAATTCACAATTTTTCTGAATGAAATAAATAAAAAAGTATTTCTTCACGCCTTTCTATCCCTTTCCATAGCAGGATAGATAGTTCACACGTATTGAAGGGATAATGATAGCGGGCTCACACACGTCGTGGTATGCGGGTTTCAACGATGTTTTCCTTCTCCGCATGCATGAGCGTTGCATAGCTTACATATTATCTGAAAAAGAGGCCCATTGGGTACACAGCTAATACAAGCAGGTCTTGAACCCAATACCCTCCCGATTGCACCAGACCACTTGGTCACAGATGATTTCAATGACAGTTATTAGCTTTTCAGGACCTTTTTTCAGCATTAAGGCTTAGAAAAATGTCCACAGAGTTATTGCACAATACTGGCTGATCCGGCAAATATTGTTTTGCCAATATACATGATTATCAGTGTTGCCTTGCTATTTGATATATATGTATTATACATTATAAACCTTCTTCAAAAATCACTATCTATTAAAAAAGCCGTAGAAAGTAGTTTTAAAGATCCATAGATAGGGACAGACAGCGGGAGGCGATTTTGCTTTGGACTATCCACACTAACCAAATAGTTAGGAATATCAAAGTATATTTTTAGTCCGAACTTGTGTAATTTAAATAATACCAGCTTTAAATAGAGTTTAAATTAATGATAACAAAATTGTTCACTTTCACCTGAAGCTCGTTGTAGTTCCGAGAAGTGCCTTACACACAGTTACCTACGTGAATAGTTAGCAACATGACCCAGTGGAATTGAAGTGATGAAGGTTCGCTCTGCGGTCTTCAGGAGCCCCGCAGACAGTTTTATGAAGTAAATTTATGGTTCTGTACGAAGCACCTGAACAAAATACATTATATTGTAAAGTATAGCAAGAATGTACACAGAATTTTAAAAAGGGGTTTAAAGTTTAACTGTAAAGTGGATATTATTTTTCACTAGCTAATAAACGTTACGTGCTCGCATATAACCTCACCGTGTGGTCCTTCAGCGGGATGGTATAGAACCACACTCTCTCGTAGATGTCGTAGAAGGTAACAGAACGATAATAACTTAAAATGGGCGGAAAAGGACCATGAGGTCACCAACCCTTCTCTGACCTACTA
Source organism: Conopomorpha cramerella (assembly GCA_012932125.1). Lineage (NCBI taxonomy): Eukaryota > Metazoa > Arthropoda > Insecta > Lepidoptera > Gracillariidae > Conopomorpha > Conopomorpha cramerella. The sequence continues at coordinate 33,485 of SJJU01001991.1, read as the reverse complement.
GCTACCAGTCATGGTGCCATAGGGAAGTATAGCAGTGGACGTCAGTACGTTGACGGTTATCTTGACCGTGCCCGAGATGGGCTACTGGTCAGGGTAACTGCCCCTAGGACGACCTCGCGGTTTCGATTTCCACGAGAATGATGCAAGAGTGACGCTGAGGCATTGCTGTGGGCACCGTGCCGTCACGTGCGTTCTATAGAACAAATTTCCCTCTCCCACTTTACTGAAAGAAAGAAAAGGACAAGCATCCTAATGGTCATTTACGTCATGTTCTATGGAACAAATGAGACTTACCCGGGTAACCCAGTTTGGCGTCAGGTGACCATGGGTATCCCGGTATTTTATTTTTAATGCAATGTGTAAGGTATTATTTATTTTTAAAACCCACGGTTCACCAAGCGTATTTAACCCAACGTGACAGGGGGTGAGCCCATCGCCGTTATAGGGTTCACACCTTGTGGTGTGCTGGTTTCATCACGATGTTGTCCTTCACCTTACGAGCGTTGCGTTGCGTACATAGGATCTGAAAAAGAGTCCCATTGGTACACGTCCAGTAGCCGGACTCGAACCCGGGACCTCCCGGTTACAAGTCAAGGAGCCGACCAGCTGGACCGCAGACGCTCAAGTCTAAAATCAATTCCACTCAAAAAACTCTATTATTTATAAACTGAAAAATTTAATCCGTTCATTAATTTTGCCATGAAATAATGCCGACACTAATCATTTTATTAGTGTCGGCATTAAGTTGTATAGTTATAAAATTAATGTAATCTATATCAGGCAACACAACACGAGCCCATAGTAATGTAATACATTACACGAGTTAGTCCAATATGTTCACCTATTATCGGTATATGTCTACAACCTAGTAACTAATAAAACTTGTACTAACATTTTCAATTGTGTTAGTACTTCTCAACTAAAAGATGACACAGTTTCAAAAGTATCGTCCCATGAGAACGTCCCTTGGACTGGATCATAAGAAGAATGATATAACAAGCTGTATTTATTGACAGTAAAAATATGTACTTAGTTAGAACTACCGAGTTAAACTTGAACTTGCTTGTTCTCACTGTATACCTACTACTTATAAGTTAGTATTATAACTAACTCTATTTGTTCATACCAATAATTAAGCATAAGTTAGATAGCTTTCGCTAAGAAAATGCAAGGGAGGATAAAGTTTTTCGCGAGCCAAAGCGAATTAGTAAGATGTCGAATGCAATGAAATTTTAAGCGTTTTGCCGGAAGTTTCCGAGCTTCGTTAGCAGACATCCGGGTTCGTTCGATGCGCCCCAAGATTATAGGACAAAGTATCTAACTACAGTGCTTCTTATTTATATCGTAGTTTTCAATTTTGGTCGCCAACGTGTTTTCATATTTTACTAGTTTGTTACTTAGCAATATGGTCGGTCATCTTTATGAAGGTACGTCTAAATAGATTCTCAAAATCTTGTGCAAGCAGTTCTGCTTGTTTTTTGCTTGCATAGATATGCGTTTTAATTACCTATAACACAATACTTTTCTCTACCTTATTACAACATTGCTATATTTGATAATATACTTTGTATTAAGTTCCTAGAAGAAATCGCTCGCAATAATAAGCTCACTTCTATCTTACCATTGTTAATCTCACATTTTTAATGTACAACATAGAGTACATACATATATCCATTCATATTACCCTGAACGTAGTCGCAGATTGTGGTAATAATAAACTAAAGTATCGATTGTTAACTAGCATCTACCGGTGCAGTGGTTTGTATATTCCGTGGGAAACAAACAACGACATAAAGTTGCAGCGATCGGCCGCAACTCTGATTGGTAAAAACTTTTCAAATTCAACTTCCGACCGCTTCGGGACGCAGTTCGGCTAATTGGGAAAGGCCGGTTGCTAGGTACATGTGGGTTCGGATGGATTTACGTTTTTGTAACAACGGGGAAACATTTTGTTACTTCGGGTTTATTTTACATGGCGGTGAACGTTATATTTTTTATTATGGATCATTCTTAGACATTCTTGTCTACCAAGGTCCCAGAACTTCTAGTCCAATAGTTTTGTAATATATGGACAAATTGCATTATTAAATACACTTCACGCTTTTTATAATCTCAAAGCGGGGTATGAAGGAGCCCTTGCTAAGCAAATTGCCCGCAATTCACGAAGCGTATTTAACCCAACGTGACAGGCAGTGAGCCCATCGCCATGACAGGGTTCACACACGTTGTGGTGTGCGGGTTTCATCACGATGTTTTCCTTCACCGTATGAGCATGCCACGCAATGCTACATAGGCTCTGAAAAAAAAATATGTGTATTTGTGATTATAATGTCGCATTGGCGAAAAACGCAGTAGATCTATCGTTGTGGCCCGCCTTTGCGGAGGCTTATGCCCTGCAGTAGACTTCAGTGAGCTGACATTATGACAATGCCATCGCCATGCCAATGCCAAAGTGCCTGAATATCAGCTTAGAACTATGCACACAAGAGTAATGAAATTATGCTACACAATATAAAAATTACTTCACATTCTAGTAAAATCACCTTTTTAAAATATGAAATCCAATCTAATTTAACATACAATGTGTATACAATCGGAAGTGCAATTTTTATCGTCATTTATGTACGAATATTTTAGCTTTCCCGTTCACAGCAATACGAGATTATAGAGATAGCGATATGCGCTTCGACCAACTCACTGTAAGTACAAGACGAACTTACATGAAGAAATATTGTACTACTGATGTGGTACCACTAACTACTACTGAAAACTGTGAAGAATATGTAGACTTGAGGCCTCTTTTAAGGAAAGCTACGTCGGGCGCGCACATACATTTTAAATTCTTCGATTAGCGATATGATATTAGTATAATACCGAGATGCGGTTACCGCGTGATCTTAACTGAGACCTAACACTTAGTTTGACCAATTTATTTAAAACATATTTGACATTCTATCAGTTTTATGTATATATTCCTGATTTATTTGCTTAATAATATACATTCAGTTCAGTTATCGAATTAATTAATATTTTAATCGATGTTTATAAATGGGTCACCTCTCGATTAGTATCAGACTGTCAGATATCAAATGTAATCTATTTACCTACTGCGAATAGAAATATTATTTCAACAAGGTCGACTTTAAAATATTAGCCAATCTGCAGGGCTAGCACGCGCCTCAAGAAAGACATGACATTGAACAAATACGCGCTCTGATTGGCTGTTATGTCACGCTTTGTGCGACTCAGCTAGTTTCAACAAACCGCAGCGCGTTATATGTCTTGTCACTTATTTCTTGGAGCGCTGTGCTAGGGGGACAGAGCCTAGTTTACGTCTTCATGCAGTGACATTCAGCTCGGTAAGTTTCTATAAAGAGGTAAGTACATTTCTTTTTTAAACGGTTTTTTCTTTTTTCACAAAGGGTTTCTTGGTATCATGTGCTGAGTGACTGACTTTCTCGAGATCCGCTAATATTTTAATTTGACCTTGTATAAGTAATTCAACCAAGCGTAGTTCCAGAATCGCCAGGGGTTTCTGTAGCAGCACTTTCCACACCGGCCGCGGCTGCACTAGTTTGCATTACAGGTTTTGTATCGCCAGCGTTTGCCGTCATTGCTGCCGTGACCGCGGCCCGCAACGCAGGCTGCGTTGATGTAGTCACCTTCTTCCGGACGACGTCTTCAGCAAACTGTATATCCTTCCCGCTGAACTGTTCGTCATAGCAACAGACCATGTCCCTTCGATAGCACGACCGTGCTAAATACAACATCTTCTTCTCGACACATTCTGCGCGTTTTATACAGGTGCCGAATTTGGATTTGCATGTCGGATCTAGAAAAAAGTATGTATGGAATATGGTAGCAAAGCCCCTAAGCCCAAATTTATCTGCTTAGGTACTAGATGGCTCCATCATTATGCTGTTATACTCGTAGATATTAAGCTAACATTTTTATTTTGATTAGAAGTGAAGAAAGCTTAGTCGAGCAGGTACTGGTTCCCAGGGTTTGTAATTATGGGGTTTTATTTTGTTACATAACCTTGATAAGTCTATTCTATACTACGTAGCTATCGAAACACAATCCAAGCACCAAATCCCTAATAGAGTATTAAACAGAGTAGACTCACGTCCGCTAAGCGAGTAGAAAACTGCACCAGCCTTTTTGGACAATTTGAAAAACACATATTCTCTATACAGAGGAGCATAGGAATACTCTTTTGGCAGAAAGCCACAACTAGCGATAACAATACATGATAAAACAAACCAGACGGTCGCTAAAGTTACTCCCTGCAAAGACTTCATTTTAAAATGTTTCGAATAGTCAATGAGAAAAGTTAATTGAAAAGCAATAATCCCGCAAGCAATTATAGGCGCATCAAAATTATTTCCGAATCATTGAGTCCATTAATTAATCTGTAAACACTTGGATTTATTGCCACTAACGTTGCTATCGTTCGTAATGAAAGGGTTTTCTTTTACTTTATTTAATTTTCTACTAATAAATACTCGTTGAGAGTTAATTGTTAAGATTGATTTGGCCTTTTATAAAAGGCTGGTAAATTTAATTATATTTTTACACCTTTTCGTTTTACACTAGCGCTTGCCGCGTTTTTCTATTTAAATGTTCGTCCCTGTTATAAAAAAATACATGAAAATAACCAGCCAGCTCATTTGAGCTTCGATACTACTACCTAAATAGTATTCTAAAACAATAATCAGTACGAACGTACTCACGTGTCGTTACTTGAGCAGAGATCTGTGTTTGAGGGATGTTTTGGAATACGGCTCTTAGTAGAATTAATTTGACTTTAGTTAAATAATGCTTACCATAGTTTCGTATTATAAAAAAAAATTACACGTCCACTTTTATAGTGTAAGGTTACATTTTTAGTTTTACGTTTAAGCACGGGATGGTGCTTCTTTCTTTCCAAAAAATTCAAACGTTTGACTTAAAATTTAAGTAGCCTTTAAGTAAGTGTTGTGAATAAACTAAAATTACAACAGTTAAATTACGTAACATAGAAATACTAGTTAATATTACCTTTAACAACAAAACAATTTAATATTTCAGCGCGTAGTTGTCGAATCATTCGAAATAACAAAATAAAACAAAATAGCTTCTACTGTCCCAAGACAGTAGTAGGTCAATCCTGGCGTGCAATTGGAGAGGCCTATGTCCAGCAGTCGACGAATATGGGCCGATGATGATGACCCATACAATGATGTTTGTCTCCACTTTTATTTACTTTAGATCCATGCAGACCAAAGTCTGCAAATCCTTATGACGTAAAATTCTACCGTGAAACCTGGGCTAATACATAGAAATATTAGCGAACATTCTGTGTGCGGGAATGGATCCGGAGATCTGTAGATTCCAAGCCATCCAGCATACCGCGTTTTCTCTTTAATATTTTTTATTGGATGTTTTTTCCTCTATTTTGATGTACCTATCAAAGGAGACTAGGCACTAATTAGTAGTCTATGTTTAGTAACATCTGTATTCATACAAACAACGTACATAATAATATTATGTTTTCCCTATTCCCACGTATTTACCTACATGTTATCTTATCGCGACCTAGTAGAAATAAAATACAGAAAGTGATATTTATTTTATCAAGTTCATTCTATGGACTAGGTATTTGTGATAATTGTAGATAAGATGCAGTAAATAATTCGTGAGGAAATGCGTTATAGATATGAGACCGCTGATGGGGACAGCAGCGAGGTAATGCGGGATTCCCACGTCATTTTATCAGGAGTTCCGGGATTAGAGGCTATGGCACGCGGGCGGGGACTCGCGCGCCATTCACGACCCCTGAGTGGTGACGGCGGTGGTAGCGTGGTGACCTTGTTATCGCCGTACGACATCGTGCGCTGGGGGTGCGTAGATCGCCCCCATTCCGGTGACGGTCCGCGAGGGCCTAGCGCGGCTGGAGCCAACCTTGGACGTAGTGGCTCAGGCTGTTCCGGGGGTTAGTGGGTGCGAGTCCCACATAACCCCGCCGCTGTCCACGTTAGCGGTGGGGTATCCATAACGGATTTTCCCACGATAAAAAAAAGGAGTACCGGGTTCTTCCTGACACCAGGTGCTTCCAGATTTAATAATTAGTCTTGTAGTTGTTCCTTGACCTTTATTTACAATATATAATTACAATAGTGTCATATTTCAATTAATAAAAGTGTTGTAACCTTAGAGACTCCAGATCGTGCAGACAAACTGTGTAATCAGTTTCACAGGACTTAGAATAACATTTGATCTGTTTTGTAAGATATTAATAAACAACCTGTAAACTGGTGAATATCACCTCCACAAGCTCAGCTCACATACTTATTTTGTGCGAAATCCTACTGAACCAGAACCAATCAAAATACATCGTGGTTTTCATACTGATTTTCACACAATAACACTTCCATTCAATCTCTATTCCGTGATCTTACCTAATTAAACTGATCTTACCTACGCTGGGCTGTTGGGTACCTATTCGTATGGTATTACCCACCAATTACAGCATCACGTTGCAAATACCCATCTAGGAATTATCACGTGTTCTGTACACTGTGCAATAGGTAGCTAAACACTATATAATAAATGAGAGTACATACATAAACTCACCAGAGTGAGAACCTTTGAAAACATAATGACATTTATCCATCATCGGACTCATCCTCCTCTGGGAATTACACATTTGCATAACTGTAATAAAATGAGCACTTTCATCCCGGTTCCGAACTACAATAGATATTTTCCTATAAAAATAGAAATTGAACTATAAAATATTGGTCGCGTGTCACCTCGAAGTCCCATTGATTTTTACACTGGGAGCGAGCTTATTGGATGTGTGACCTTTCATGTGGGATAGTGCTCAAGTTGAATTAAAGGTCTTAGGATGGCTTAAAAAATATCCAATAATTTAACTGACCTGGCTTGCTCGACACCTGGGGGCCAAGTCTGCTACACTCTCGTAGTTGCATCGCTTTGGCATCGTAGCGGCAACGAAAACGAAATTGCTGATTTCGTTACTTTAATTTCACTATCGTTTGTGGTAAAAGCAGCGATGCACATCGTTTGCGGCTACGGTTCCAGAGGAATGCAACTACCAGAATGTAATTTGACTTAGACCTATTCCTATACGGCATACCGTAGTGGTTCAAAGGTGTGGACCGCCATTGCCCCTGGAGTAGCCACAGAAGCCAAATCAATCACAAGCGGGCTGAGCAAGCGGTATAAACGCCTGGGAAAAAGAAGAAGATAGGCAATTGATTTTAGTGATGGTGTAAAAAGAATAAATTCTTGTATACATTGTATATTTTTATTTTCTTGAGGAAATAAAAAAGAAATCATGAAATTTATTAAGTAATTCATACTATCAACTACCCCATCACTAAAAAGTTGCTACCAAAATGCTACATAGATAAAATAGGTTTAGTTATTACCATCTTGCTTTAGTTTAAGGTTTATCTCGTCATGGATTACTTGTACTTATCTACGTACTAATTAAGTCGTCAAAACATATCAATTATATCCTGGTGCAAGTACCTACGTATCTACTTAATGACAGTTTACTCGATAGGTACCAGTAGATTATTATTGTAAATAATAAATCAATAACTGTAAACACAATTATAATATAGGTAATTATGTAGGAGAGGGCAAAATGTGAAGCAAATACTCAAATTTCTATCCTACTATTAAGCCTTCGTGATCTAATCCAGTCGTCGTTGATTACGCTCTGATCTATTCGGGAAGCCGCTATAGACCCTCACTCTAACAACAGTAGCAGTGATGGGAAAGTGCGATTATACCGGAATTTAAATCACATGATAAAAATATCACATGAGAACCACCAACCATCTCACATTATGATCTGTCATTTTGTATAAATAATTGCAAATTAAAAATGATAGAAAAGAGATTTTTCTTTAATAAATAACACTTAGTGACCTATTTATTTACCTACTTATATTATACCTGTAAGATATGATGTAACTCCATAATTTTCACGAGTTCCGATCCAAAAGATTCCGAATATTGATTTGGCGATTGTATTTCATATATTACATACGAATGCAATCGAGAAACCTCGTGCCTACTCTTATGGTACACAAAAGCGGAAAAGCGGGCCGAAAGCAATAACGAAATAACATTTTCCTTATGCGGCGGTTACTGTTATTCAGAGTCCATAGCTCAACCGATAGGAAAATATCCAGTCGATCAATGATTTCGGACATCGTATATATGTAGAGTAACTGCAGCTTTAAGAACTTGCCTGCGTACTTGACAGCCCATATTGTAAAGTTTCCTTTAAAAACAAATTTAACGAATCATAAAATAAAGGCTGAGCCCAAAAAAAAATTTGGCGTTTAAAATAAAACGACGTAACAATTTGCAAAACAACCAGGATTGAAAGAGTAAGAGACATGTTATTTTGGTAGTAAAATTGAAATTTTTGATCTAAATTTTTTTGATTTCTGGTGGAAAAGAGCGGCTGCAAGTCTAGTTGTCTGCGAATAAAGAAGGTATTTGCTTCTCTTTTATTTCCCACTATATGCGACACATTGATTTTTTTTAGAAAACACCTTATTTTGTATATATCTTTCACTTTCGTCTCTAGAAATATATCTATTATAACTTTAGAAATCGGTTTCCACGTGTTACTGAGGAAATAAAAAGTGTAAAAAGAAACCATGTCATTTAATGTTTTTGCACTAAACCTGGATAAGTTAGATTTATCTACTAAAACCTAATATTCAGTCGCCGGACATATCTTAGATATCCTAATTATCAAAACATATTGCGCGTGGTTTATGTCGATGTGGAATCGAATGTAGGTAAGTAGATATATAAAAATCTTGTGTCACGTTGTACCTACTCCTACTCGACAATTTTTTAAGTTTAATTGGAATAAATAATTATCATTCCTGACAATTAACTACTCCTAAAGGATGAATAAAATGTAGATATGCCATGCCAGTCATAGACGTCACATAGAGTCATTATATTAACCTTCTTGCCTCGGGTTCCACCGTTTTATATCGCTAATTTATATCACTTAACAAAATTTCCAGTTTTCATGGTTAACTAGCCTAATCTTTTTAAGTACTTATGTATTAAAAGTACACTGAATGGGTTTAAGAAACATTTCGTACGTAAAAGTAATGTAAAATATAAAAATTACGCTTTAATCCCGAAACAGGGTGGGCAGAGGCACTTGCTAAGCAAATGTCCACAATTCACTAAGCGTATGTAACCGAACGTGACAGGGGAGTGAACACATCACCGTTGTAGGGTTCACACATCTTGTGGTGTGGGAGTTTTCCGTATGAACGTTGCATTGCGTACATAGGCTTTGAAAAACAGTCTCATTGGTACACGACCTGTAGCCGGTCTCGAACCCGCGATACCCCGATATCAAGTCAAGTATCCGACCATTGGACCGGTAAGTAATGTGTATCCCGAATTTTCACCAGGTACATGAATGAATGAAGCTACGAGGCGGGTAAATATGAGTGATAAGTAGGCAAGTAATGAGCGACAAGTATCAAATAAATAGGTCATCATCGTCATCCACAAGACATTCACTCCTGGACGAGGGCCTACCCGAATGGTCTCTATCATCAATTGGGGGGAAATACCAATAATGCCGACGCTCGGTAGGCGAGTTGGCGATCGCAGTGGTCTAGTGATTTAACTCACAGAGAACGCTGCTGCAAGTTGCTGTAAGTTCCCTCAGAAAGGAAAAAGTTGGGCCGCTGGACACAATATGTCCTCGTCACTACACGGTTTATAAACTAAACTAAAACAAATGTCTTAATTAGGTAGATTCTTACGTATGTAATAGGCGCTTTACATGTTATCTCAACAAAGTTCTCGCGGGGACTCTGATAAGGACACAATTGGAAACGATTTCCGATGATTTATTTATCAATTCAGTATTACGCGACATGTCGTAGCTGACTACTTGCGACACTGCAAGCAGCATTTTAAATGTGCTTGTAAAAGCTAAATAAGTAAACAAATAAAAAATAACAATGTGGATAATAGTCTTGTCCGTTGTATTCAGCGCTTGTGCATATTTGATAAGCAAGTTACTGAGTGCTAAGCCAAATGGTGTGAAATATAATATTCGCTTTTATTTATTCTATTTTTACGCGAGTGTCGTTGCAATAGTGTTGATGCCTATGCTTATTGTTAGGCCTCGGAATGTTCAAAATTGCAGGTAAGAAGTAAAGCATTGGCTCTGGCAATGGGGAATAATCTTTGACGTTTTTCTGACAGATTTTTGGGCGGATAACTGTCACACTTTATAGAGTGCGAAGTCTATCAGTTACGTCGCGTAAAGTGTGTTTTTGTTATTTACCGATGTTATTTATAGTGTTTTCTTTATCGTAAATTCGACGTCATGACGTAGGCCCTCCAACAAAAGGCAGAGGATGGTGGCCAAACAGTCTTATCGCGTGGCTTAAAAGTTTAACACTACTTCTACTACTGAGTTTTGTTGCGAATAATAATACTCCATAATTAGATCAATGCACGCTTTTCAAAATAATGAGAAATACAGTAGAGGAAATTAGAGGTATAAGTACTAATTAATAAACCGCGCCAAAAAATCCTTGGGTAGTGCAGTAATACGACAAGCCGTTTCAAGGTTACGTTGATAATTTTAGGCTTATATTATTATAATCTGAAAGAAAAATCAACGATTAAATTGTGTTTGAGGCGCTTTTGCCTCTTTTTGTCACTTGCCATTAGAGTCAGACAAAGCATAATAAGATACCTGAAAAGTTTGCGTTCCAGAATGCCTACGGACCTTGATGTAATGTGTGAAACACATTCTCTTAGATCGGCTAAGGCGTCTTGCGTTCGCTTACTCGACACAAAACGTTGTCGTTAAAAAAGCTCTTCCGTGCGAACATTTTTAAATGCTGCGGATACGTGTGAACGTTGTTTTGAATTTGGCGATAATAGTACAGGGTGTACAGCAACAGGGTGTTTTAGAACTTCTGAACTGTAGTAGGTTATCAAAGAAGTCAATTAAATTGAATTTAGAAAGGTAGGATGAATTTAAAAAAGAATAAGGATAAATTCTCGTACCAACTTGCCAAAGTTAAACGTACTTTTCGTATCCTTACTATATCTTACTTAATATTATAAATGGGAAAGTGAGTTTGTTTGTTTGTTCCGCTTTCACGCCGTAACTACTGAACCGATTGCTTTGAAATTTTGCAGACGTATAATAAGAAGTCCGGTTTAAATAAAAGGGTACTTTTTATCCCGGAAAAAATTGATATCCGCGAGGGAAACTTGGGTTTTTCCGTAGGAATGATAAGTTTTCTTATAGTTGTCCTTTATACCGCAATATAACCGAAGTCCACGCCGGCGAAGCCGCGGGCGGAAACTAGCTTTCCGCCCCTAAATTTTAAAATTTACCCGAATTGTTACTAACGCCGCTTCTACGAGTGTACCCCGGCGCGGCGGCGCGGCGGTGTAACCCGTAGACCGGGATTAGTGCCTTACCCAAGTCTTAGGTGGGTAGGTAAGATCTAACTGATAACTTTTGCTGCATTTACAAACTTAATCGTCAGCTGTAGTAGTACGAAAGAGGGACGAGCTTTTTATAGAAGAAAATCCTTGGATCTTGTACTGGTCCAGTACGATACCTAAACGATATTGTACACAGCACTGTTCGCAAAAAAAGACTCGTAGATATTAGTTACCTAGGAATGAAAGCTGTTGGTTTTATACAATGAAGGGACGGGGAAGAAATAGACAATAGGTTGACATATTTTTAAGTAGAAATTCTCATGGATAGTGCAGAGGTGGACTCTTAACTACTAAAACCCCATGGTGGTCTTCTCTGACGCATTTGGGAGGAGGGGCCAGGAAGACGAATACTTATGGTCCAGTCCCAAGCTCCAAGCTTCCCTCGGCTATGGCTGCGCAGAGCCCACTCCGTGCTCCCTTCTTACTCGTGGCCATTCTAGACCGGAGAGCTTGCTCCGACACACCTGGCCCCCTGCCGTAGAGAATACGGAATTTAGCGCATCGCGAAACTCAGATACCCCTCTTATTCCTGCGCACTCAACACATCTCTATCCAGAAGTGGTGGTACAGCAAGGCCAAGGAGGACAGCAACAGCGGCGCTCCTTGATACTGACCGTGGCCACCCTCTGCGGCCTTTATCCCCGCCACCCTGCAGTTGTCCGCGAGATCTAATGCGTGTCTGGGACAGCGTTTCTCTCGGGAAGGCCAATCCTCAACCCGGTCTGAGTTCTTCTTAGCTTCGCCGAGTTATGTGGCCTTATCCAGGTTATCTCACCACGCATAGAATTGTTCGTAGGTACCTATTAGTTATTTATGGCACCTACGGACCTATTATATTGGTTTTTTCCGAACGTAGAGATCTATGGGAGGCTGATCGGAGCCTTTGGACGGTACATCACTGTCTCTGCCATCTAATGTCAGTACAAAAGGTTAACAACAGTTCCCAAGAGTCTCACTAGACTATAAATGAAGAAAATAATTTCAGTACCTATACTTAATAATTAATTCGTATGCCTAACAGGACCGAATATATAGGCTAGGTATATCTACAGGCGGTAGACTGAGTGAAATATCCATCTTAGAGTTTGGTCCTGTACGAAGGATTAAAGAGCTGAATTCTTTGCTCACTGAGTGTAAAACAAAACTGTCAAACGTCACAGAGCTGCCATCTGTGCTGTCAAACCAGTCAATATTATTGAGCGTAATCAGCAACGCTATCAGTCATCTCAAAAAATGTAAAAATAAATAAATAAACAGCAAATTGGTGTCGGTGATTCATTCGCGTCGTTGCCGTCGCGTAGCAAATAAGCTCTGCTAACGTAGGAATGTATCAGTATTAAGTTTTCATTGACGAATGTTGAAGGAACGCGGAGTAGAGTAAATAACTCTCAGTGGCATTTTTAATTACAAAAACCCTAAATTATCAGAACTGTACCTCAAGATGTGGGATAAAATAATATACACCGCAGCTTTAATTATATTCACCTATGTTCTGAAACAATTATTCTCTGAAACGCCGAATAGTGCTAAGTTCCAGTTTAAGTTCCTCTCTTTTTACTTCTTTACCTCAGTGACAGCAATATTTATGCTACCTTTCTTTGTGTTCAACCCAAAAAATGTGAAGAATTCCTTGTAAGTATTCTAGCTATCAATATTCATACAATAGGAACCTATCTATTATCTTATCCTGATACTGCATACCTGGACATTCCGTTAGGGATGTGCAGACCACTGGAGAGATTTTTTTATTCAGTCTCTTGCTATCTAGAATGAAATCTTCATTAAAATACCAGTTTACTTCTACAAATATCACATATTACATAATTATAATAATATAGCTCTTTTTGAGAAAAAATTCTAAAACACCTACTTAGATGTGTTTTAGAATTTTTTGTGTTTTGTTTAAGTTATCAAATAACACATTTAAAATTCAATAACATTTTGTAAGCAGACACCACATTAAAATATATTTTTTTGTAATTTATTTCTTGTTAAGACTTTATCTTAAATTAAATCTGTGAAGCAAAACTATTAATGCTTTTTTGAGAACAAAGCTAGTAGTAGTTAGTAGTATTTTTTGCTATCCACATTGCAATCCATTACCTATTTGGTAAAATAATTATTATATTTGTAGTAGGGTATGGATGGATCACACCTTTTCTATTTAAAATCCTATAAAGCTAAAAGTGTTAATTACCATGCAGTTGCATAGTATATGTACATGCAGTGCCTACAGTACTGACATAATATTTTTATAATAAATAAAATAAAATGCCAAATCTGTTGTGCCTCTACCAATTTTTTATGTTCTCATATTATATATTCATCACATTTTGGGCCCTTTTTTGTTTAAAAATATTTGTGAACATAATTCTTATTTTCAGAGTGGCCGCTCAAATCATCAAACATTTCACAAAGATTATAGAAGTGAAATGGCATTTGAGAAATGGAAAAGTACTTGCTGAAGACAAGGGTGCAGTAGTGGTTTCCAACCACCAGTCTTCTATAGATGTGTTGGGTTTGTATGATTTATTACTTTGAATGAATTATCTAACACCTTTTTGGGAAATTCTTTCCTTTGGTCCCTGTGATGTTTACTCCAAAAAGAGGGCAGCTGTAAATGTTACAAAATAATGAAAAGCAATCCATTTGTAACCCTTTTGGGGACACATCCCACCTGTCAATATGATAATAACTAAACTTCAGCTTGCATAAATATTAACATTTTAATAGGTTTCCATTTCCGTTCATGGAAAAAGAATTGTTACTTGCGTGTTTTATTGTAATTTATAGATTGTTTAAAACCATTGTAAGATTACATGACATTTACTAATGGTCAATACACTTGCAGATTTATATAAAAGCTCCAAAAATTGACAAAATGATTATACAAATTTGCCCATATCCCATAAATGCTGGATATCCACCTATCACATCAGGTGCATGCACTTCCTAATTCTAATTATTGTTTATATCATTTATTTTTATTACAAATAAAACAAATCACATCTATTCTCATAAATAATACACACTCATCTATTTTTATTACAACTAGCGAACTCGGCAGACATCCTGTCTTAACTATTAATATGAATATCTAGGGTGGCCTGTGCCCAGCAGTGGATGTCAATTTTTTTCTTTCATAAGAACCTTCTGCTGTCATTAATAAGCACAACAATTAGCAAAATTGGTCCACCCGTTCCGGCGTTATGACATTACAACGAAAAGTGGCTTTGATTTTTATATAATAGATAATACAAATAATAAATCATCATTATAAGTCATCTTAAACTAAATCCTTACATATATATTTGCAGGTATGTTCAACATCTGGCATGTGGCTGACAAAATAGCTGCAATAGCTAGAAAAGAAATATTTTATGTGTGGCCATTTGGATTGGCTGCCTACTTAGCAGGTGTTGTCTTCATAGATCGGTCAAACCCTAAGGAAGCGTACAAGCAATTGGATATAACGTCTGAAGTCATGATCAAGAATAAGGTTAGTGTTCTTTATGATAATTTGTCGAAATAATTAGAAAGCTTTTATAATATTTTTTTTTACTTTTGAATGAAACACGTGTTTCACACTGTCACTGTCAGAGTTTAAGGAGTTTTTAAATTTGTTTGCATGTATGCATGGTTGTTACTCTTTCACGCGAAAATTATTAAGTAATTCATTTACTAGCTCATAGCCTGTATAAATCTAAATCCAGTAAACCAAGTGTAAATAGTTTTTTTTTTTAGAAAATAGAGGTAGCATTATTATTTATAAAAAAAACATGATTAGCTACTCATACAAAACAACCCGTTGGTTTCTTTCTATCATAGATTGATTTAGTTGCAGGCAAGTAAATCGCGGTAAGTTGGTACCCTGGTACCGACTGGCGCCGGCCGCCGGTCATTGCAATATTCCGTTTAAACGCCACGCCACTAACAACATTATCATTTTATTCGTGACTAGCTGTCCCGGCAAACATTTCTTTTGCCGTAGGAAGATTTGCACCTCGTGTGTTGGAAGAAATACACCTTTTAAACCTTCCCTGGGCTTCCGCGAATAATTCAAGACCAAAAATAGCCAAATTCGTCCAGTCGTTCTCTAGTTTTAGCGAGACTACCGAATATCAATTCATTTTTATTTAATAGACTAGCTGTCTCGGAAAACATTTGTTTTGCCATAGTATTGGAAGAAATTCACCTTTTAAACCTTCCCTGGACTTGCACGTGTGAGTCAAGACCAAAATTAGCCAAATCGGTCCAGCCGTTCTCGAGTTTTAGCGAGACTAACGAACAGCAATTCATTTTTATATATATAGATTACATGGGTCGAACATTTTTCCTCTTGCACTTTTCTAGGTAATATTAGGAACATAATAATTTATTGTAATTTGTGACCGAATGTATCTTGATTATACTTGATTGATATAAGAGGAATGACCGTGTTTTTAAAAAAAGATATATTTAAATTTATTAATTATCCTTTTTTTATTTTACGCTTTACTTACTAAACGTGCGTTAAACGATTTAGGCATGTATTAATTTCCTTTACACATTTTTTCGTAGACAACTCGTTTCAAATCGAGTACAGCCATATAGCGGGCTTAATTAAACATACGAGCAGGTGCCTAGGTACTTATTACGACGACCGGGCAGCAGCGCTCTCTGTGAGTTACACCACAACACCACTGCGATCGCCAACCCGCCTGCCAAGCGTGGCGATTATTGGCATTTCCTCCCAAACTATCATGGAACTCATTGTGGAGGCCCTCGTCCAGCAGTGGACGTGTAGCTGATGAATAACACAATAAGCTCGTGTCGCTACTAGAATATAGTGACACTCCCTTACCTCTAGAGGTTTCTGACAAACACAAGGGCATAATAATATTATCAGACATAACATTAAACTTAATGAGCTAACCAATGCTGGGCCAACATACAACTTGACAAGGTGGCCCAGTGGTAGGTTGAATATAGGTACTCCAGATAGACGAACAACTTGGTCAGGTGTGGAAACTAACTAACTACTTAGTGGTTAGTACTATTGCTTACCTTACCTTATTGAGTGTACTACTTTCAATATGTAGATAATTCGTGCAATGATTATGTATATTATACCATGTAGTTCAGTACCTACTACATATCGTACAATTTTATGCGATAGTTGATAAAAAATTGTTGTCCTTGCAACTTCTAACTATTGCTTGTGCTATGCTATAGCTGCACTTATTCTGTTACATGCAGAAGATTTCCTAACCAGATCTGTTCTCATTCGTACAAAATTAAAACATTGTATAGTGATTAAAATAAATTCAACAGGGATCTGTCTTATTGACATGATCAACATGATTTTTTGTGTCATCATTGTTATGACACTAAGCTTTATAGTGATTCCAAAGCCATAGGCATAGGTACAAATAAGCTGGAGGACGCTTCCACTCAATTCCAGCCATAATAACCATGTCAGAGAAGAAACAAGACAAGTCAAAAGAGGCAAAAAACAAGTAGACGCGCATGTCGTCAGAGAATTGCCCGTAAGCCGAGAGGCAGGTAGGGTTTGCGTGGTGGTGGGCTTGTCCCTGTAAACCACAGATAAAGCCAAAAGAGCGCGACTCCGAAGAAAAACAATAATACAATAACGTAGTTCCAACTCTTCCATTTCCTACTATCTTTGATAATATTTTTAGAAAACTCCTAAACTTAGCAGTAATCAATCACACACTTAGAACAAAAGTGACACAAAACAAATGTGTAATTTTATGAAATTGAACCTTAACACAAAAGATACAAAACTCTAATTACAAAGTCAGCACGTTCCATATTGGGTCCTTTTTGTTCTAACTATGCGATATGTCCACATATTCAATCCACCACACAAACAATAAGACGTATATGCAGCAATTAAACCGAATCAATACAATTACAGACGAAGATCTGGATATTCCCCGAGGGAACGCGGAACAAGGACTTCACGAAGCTACTTCCGTTCAAGAAGGGGGCCTTCGCCATCGCGGTGGCTGCACAGGTCCCCATCATTCCAGTGGTGTACTCGCCATACTACTTCATCAACCAGAAGAAACACATATTTAATAAAGGTATGTCGCTTGTACTTATTAACAGACTTAAAAAAAAAGTATCGTCGGTATTTTATTTAATTTGTTACTTTCTAGTTTAGTACTCTCTAGTTTTAGACTGGGTGTACCGATTTGAATGATTCTTTTTTTATTTGAAAGCGGATGCTTCCCGTTTAGTAATTTTCAGCCCGAAATTTGTTTCAGTTCCGACAGTGGGATCCATGTAAAAAAAAATTACTACAAAAAAATATGTCAAAATTTTACTGGTTGATTTCGGTTCTTTTGTCTTTTTTTATAGTTATTATAGAAATATGTAGGTACTGCCTAATGAATATAGCACATTCAAAATTGTCTGAATCACTTCGAGAAAAGCATATTAAGGGGTTCTTGCTCAACTTGACAGAGGCACAGCAGATTTGGGGTTTTATTTATTATAAAAAATAGTAGATGATACTCAAGATACTCCCGTCTCAAGATGCAATACAGGGTGGTCGAAAGTTTGCTAAGAAACTTAGAGAAATGGTAATATAGTTATCTTTACCATCGTTCATTCATTCAAAAATTATTTATCCAAATCGGTTCATCCAGTCAAAAGTGTTGAGATAACAAACCTAAAAATAAATACAAACGAATTGAGAACCTCCTTCTTCATTTTTTGAAGTCGATTAAAAAAGACAAATATACATTTTAGAAGAGGATTTCTGTATATGTTTTCATAACATTTCGATGTTTAGTGACTTCATTTTCCATTGTTTCAATATGTCGGCGTGAGTGTGATATGAACCCGACATAACTGTTACAGTTGCGCCATTGAGACCAGTTTACGATTATTGTGATCAAATGCACTTTGTTGATTGTTTCCCTTGAGGCGTACAACGACGCCATTGTATTGTAACTGCATATGTGTATTTATTTATGCAGACAATGCCTACATTTTTGCATACGACAATAACGACGACCCAACCTAGTATAAAACAAAGTCCCCTCCCGCTTCCTGTCCCTATGTATGTTAAAATCTTTAAAAGTACGCAGCGGATTTTGATGCGGTTTTCTTTAGTAGATAGAGTGATTATTAAAGAAGGTTTATATGTATATTACGTGAATGAATATACTCTTTATTGCACACTGTACATTACGAATGTAAAAAAATACAATGGAAAAATTGCAAAAGGCGACCTTATCGCTCATAGCGATTTCTTCCAGGCAACCTAATTTAAGATTACAGGAGCTTAACAGATAGAGTAATGGGGCTGGCAAGTGTTGCTATCTGATCGATAACGTCAATAATATTGTATTTTTTTTTCCGTTTCTTCTATAATAAAGAGTAATCTGGGATGTAAATAGAATGTATCAGCTGTCATTCTCCCTGGCATGTCGTAGAAGCCGACTATCTGATCTGCAAATGTATGTAGGTTTATTCGAGCAGCATATAGTTGCTAACTGGTAACTGAATTATATGGCCTATATTGACATTTTTAATTCCTTATTATACTTTATTATGGCCGAAAGCTTCTTGTGATCCTAAGGTTATGTCTATACCCTTTTGGGGATTGCGGACGTATCTGTGTAAAAGGGGAAAGATTTGTATTCGAAAGTATTTGAAAGATTTATTTTTACCTACCTGATTGAGATACGCGTACAACCAAAATATTTTTTTTCCATTTACATTACAATTTAAGAGCTCTATAGTTATGTGGGCCCTAGTAGAGCTAAAGAATTATTACTTTAATTATTTAACAAGTTTTCTTGTATAGCAGTGCTTGCTAGTTTGTGCCATACGTCTAGATCGATTTCCCATATTTTATTTACTGTTAGGATTCAATGCTTTGTGAAAATGGAAGCGTCTAGTTTATTTACGGTAATTGCCACTGAAGCGCGTCACAGTACCTTTACAAAAGAGACGATTGACAGAACAAGTGGTCAGGGACAAGTCTGCTCGATCGAGTAGTTAGTTCGATACAATTGTTGTAGAAAGTATACTCTGCAGCCTTAGATGACTTAATTTTACATTTAAATCAAATATAATAATATTATGTGCCTACCTACTACGGTCGGCAAAAAAGTTGGTCTACCAGTTTTTCGGTCACTTTGTGCGAACCTAATATATCAATAAAAGTAAGTACTACTTCAATATTTTTTGTAATATGACGAGAAAAAAATTTACCACATTAATATAAATTGGTAGAAGATAGACCATTTTCTTGACATACCTACCTATATGTAGGTAGGTAGTTATATGTACACTATTTTTATACCTATCAACATATAATTTTCAACAAAGAAGAACAGACGTCAGGAAACTATAAACTAAGATCTCTCTACGATTTCCTAAATTTCCCCTCTATTCCTGGGATGCCATCATCAGGGGATTCCTTATTACGGTTCCACCTATGGGATATCTCTTTTCCACCAAAGAAATAATCATCGAAATCGGTTCACAAACAATGAAGTTATCCGCAAAAAAATATGTATACGATAGAATTGACAAACAACCTTTTCTATTAAGTCGTAAATAAAATGTTAAAATATACAATTCCCATAAATATTATTGTGTAAAACAATTTGTATTACGATCGATTATATAACCATTCTTCCGTTTGCCGTCCTACTTTCGCTAGCGTGTTTCCCTTTTAACACATTTCAAAACAAGTGGTAATGTAAATTAGGCGAAAGTGATATGCAAGAAACGTCGTTTATGGAGGAATGTGACCTCTGTCTGGCCTTGAGGGATACAAGGCCCTGTTCATTTTAAAACTGTTTTGGACTTGACATACACGGTTCTATTTTTATGAACGCGCTTTTGTTAGCTTCAAACACAATCGGCAAAGAATCTGATTTACCACCCTATGGTTGAAACTCATATTAGTGCCATTAGTTGTAAAGTAAATTTTTTTACGTGTCAAAATGTAACTACTGTACCTTATTGATGTTTTAGTGACACGGTCAATATCACCAAAACTGAAATACCACTTTTTTAATGAAACGCACACAGACGTTATAACTCAATATTGTTCACCGGGTAAGGTAAGCTCGAGCTTGTCTTTCATTATATTCGCGCCGATATACCCGGTGAACAATATTTAGTTATGATATACCACTTTCTAGGCCAACCGTAAGGTCAAGGGCGGCCGAAACGTAAAACTTCGGTCCTTTTTTAAGCGACTTCAAAAAAGGTTTTCATCTCGTCTGTATTTTTTTTATGTCCGTTAACAGATATATCCGTCTATAGTCAGGATATTATGATGATGGGATCCAGGAGAAATCGAGGGCTTCCACCGAAAATTATATGCTCGTTTGGTGCTTTTGATACGTTACGTCTTACTCAGGTATATGCTTCAGAGTGTCAACATCTGATGCTGCTGTGCTCATGATGAAGCTACAGAACTCCTTGATGGTTAGGAGTAGGGACAATGTTCACCGATATTCCCGTCTATTAAAGAATGATTTGAAAAAAAAATAGCTAGATATAAGTAGTTCACTTCTGAAGTTTGCCCCATTTTCATCAGGTCAGGATCTGATGATGGGATTCAGGAGAAATCGTAGGCATCCATCGAAAATTGTATACAGAAGTCCTTAACGGTTAGGAGATGGGAGACAGTACTGCAATTGGTCGATGGAAACTATTTAGTAGTATGACATATGGGTAGGTACTACTCCTGAGATGGTTACGATGTAATCACGAAATTTCAACGAGCCAGAAGCGACGCTTGGGATTACGATACCTATAATTTTCTTGCAATTCTTAGAAAGACGTTCCTTATTTTCAACAATACTTGCCAGGCTACGATTGCACTTTCGGGCTGAAGCCTTAATGGCTCTACTCATGTTAATAAAAAAATGTAAACACCCAATTAGTATTATCGAACTATTTCAACAAGACCTATTAATATAACAATTATAGCTTATAGCAAAAATGTGAAGCATTTGCCAAACAAATACATGTATTAATAAAACTGACCGACCGACACTAAAATTCAAAATAAAATAATAAGAAAATGCATAAGCCCGCTAAAATACTCTATAAAAGGAATCAAACAACACAACAGACTGTGTTACCTAGGCTGGCAACGACTTCAACAATG
The DNA here is from genome assembly GCA_012932125.1 of Conopomorpha cramerella. Classification (NCBI taxonomy): domain Eukaryota; kingdom Metazoa; phylum Arthropoda; class Insecta; order Lepidoptera; family Gracillariidae; genus Conopomorpha; species Conopomorpha cramerella. The sequence continues at coordinate 11,791 of SJJU01001991.1, read as the reverse complement.
ATTTGTGAAAGTACTTACTAGGTGGTCAATATTTAAATAATTATAGATGGACAAATTAATTAATCACGTTATTTATCGCTTTTTAGTTGTGTAAGTATTATTTTCTAAATAAAGTAATAAAGGTTTTTTTGTAGAATTTCACATTTTAACTTAGCCATTTTAAAAAGTCAGAAGATTTATTCTCCAATTGTCCTTGACTGTATATAAATAATAGTTATATGTAAAAAAATAATCGTGTGGAGGTGTTCGATGTACCAAAAATATTGCTGCGCAAAATATTTTTTTCTTTCAATAAATGACAATAACAAAATACACAATAAAAAAACGAAATCGGTCCAGCCGTTCATTCGTCATGAATTATACCAAGGGACAAAGGGAGGAATACCATTTTTAAACTATAATAACCGCCTTGAACTCGCACGTTTTCTCTTTCCAATGTTTACCAGCCGAACTCTAGATTTAGAATGGACCAAAATAATAGGATGAGGAAGTGACAAAGATAGAAAAAGGAATGATTTAGTGGTAAAGTCATTTGGAGCGTATGAAAATAGAATTATGAAAGGAATATGTATTGCTAGATATATATAGATAAGTGTGTTTGTACGTCGCGTATTTATCTACTTACCAAATTAGTTCAGTCGTCATTGACTTGTCCCCGAGTGTACATTTAATGAAAGTTCGATGTATATTGGGCGTTAGATTTAAAACCAAAATCCGATTCCATTTTAAGGCCGCACAATAGTAACTTTTCTCATACGAGGATATCTGCTCTATTCCAGCATCTATTATCTGTAGTGCATCCATTATGTTCGGTATCGAATAAAAATAAACTTTTAGTAGTAGAGAAGAAGACCCATTATGATTTTGGATCTTTTGTGACAGTCCGCTAAATAGGGCACACATTAACCACATAAAGTACACCTATTCTGTATGCGGCACACTGTTTCAGATTTTAAAATACGCGCCGGTTTTTTTTTCAAGGTCTTTGTTTCGCGCCAATTTTTTTTCTGTGACTCACTTTGATAATAAATACAACTTTTGTTATAGCACTTTCTAAATAAAGTATGATTTCATACAAAAGAATAGTTTTTTTCCTTGTATAGAGAAAAAGTTAAAATTATGAAAATCTCTTAAACGCTAAAAGTATTAGCAGAAACGGCAAGTAGGAGTTATAGTGGACACTAAGTTGATTATTTGAATCTTGGAAACGTTGCGGTTTTAGATCCCCTACAAAGTTCTCATACTAAATGTATAGGATATATAATATATATTTTTTCTCATTTACTGGTAAATTTATTAATTTTCTAATAAATCATTTCTAGGCCACGTGATTATCCAGTGCTTGGAACCAGTACCGACGACGGGATTAAGTATGGATGACGTGCCGGAGCTGGTGATGCGCGTACGCAGCGCTATGGAGGCTGCATACCGCGAGCTCTCCAAGGAGGTGTTGTCAGCCCTGCCGCCGGACTACCCCCTCGCCGCGCAATGTTGAACGCTGTCACACACGTATTAACAACTGTTTTTGCATTTCCCAACTATCGACTCGGATTATGTGCAAATCGTTTGCATTGATAGTTAGCTATACGTATATGTACAACAGAATACATTTTCATTTAGAATTCAATTCCGGCCTGTCTGTTAAAATAGGATATATTTGAGTAAAAGCAATTGACAATATTTTTTTAATAGGAACTTGATCGGAACGATTTAAACTTTGCATAGATGCACACTAGTTAATTATTTGGGACTTTTACGGGAAATAATCAGAACCTAATGTAGATATAGAGATGTATTCTAAATGAAAATGGATTAATGAAAACAACCACACTTCACAATTCACACAACCAGTTTCGGTTTTGTTACAAAACATTGTCTATCATAAAGAATAGTAGTATAACGTTATTGCTGTCTTTCTTAATATTTCGAGTGTTAAACACCAGAGAGAGACAACATGAGATCTTAAGAGGAGTTCAGGAGAAATAAAGACCATGTTTTGTAATACATACCGTTAATGTTCTAATCGTACAGGGTTAAAATGTCTGATTAGAAAGAAAAACCGTTAATTCTCAGTGACACAACCACAATCACACCCTTTGGATAAAGTTATATTGCATCTGTTAAAAATGTATGTGCGAAAATCGCACAATGGGGAAGAAAACTTATGAACTAATGGCGCTAGTATAGTTTGACCCAAAACAACACGATTGGTCAATCGATTGTCACTACAAGTTCATGTCACAGATTGCCTCACTTTCATTGGTTCATATGGGTCAAGCGTACGAAGCGCCATCTACATCCGCGTTTTCTTCCCTATTGAACATGATCCTACAGATGGCACTATGTACGCTTGCCTCGTATGAACCACAACCAATGAACGTAGGTTAAACTCAAATATCTTTATTTCATCGTTATATGTGCTATTACATATACTAGCATAACACAAAGCTCGATGAAAGTCATGACGTATAGTTTGAATAACAAAAGTAAACGTCTTCGGTGAACTTCGTCAGTCGTGCTTTTTCGGGTCAAGCGAAAGTACACTTACGACATGTATCTATTTAGTACCGTTAATAGACACATAATTGCTTACTAAAATAGTGAAAACGCACGCTTGTTCTGTGTATCAGCAAAGATGATGTACCGACTAAGCATGGTGCCACAGTTGTCTACGACGATGTATTCTCAATGAAAGAGGGTATTGAGGGAATTTCAGAGCTTGATATTGATATCTGAAGTTAACTGTTCTATTGTTACTAGAGTATATTATTATACAGATCTAATATATCACTTGGTTTTAGGTGTCATCATTGTGGGTGTGCCACCGGGTATAAACGAGAAAATAACCTACGTAGTGTGTTTTAGATGTATATTTTAATAAGTATGTAGTTGTAGTGTTTTTAATGTGTCTTTGTACTCGTATTATTGGTATTGTATTAAAGCTCGCTATAGTCACCTGTGAATGAGGTAAGAAAAAGCTGGGGAAGTAATTAATTGGGCAGTATTGTGACCGCAGCCGTGATACTGCGCCTTAGGTTATTGCGAGGGGAAGTGGAGGGGGATGAAGCAGTTACGTCATCATAATGGCCTTCCCACTCCCCACCTCCCCGCGCAATACCTAAGGCGCGCTATAATGGTTTGCTGTCAGAGTATACCCGTAGTAGCAAGTGCAACGAATTAACGTTATTGGTTTCTAACCTGTCTGTCACTGGTATCTCAGATTTGCCCACCAATCGCATTGGTTCCGTACACTTGCCATTAGCCAGTCATTGGTCAGTTTCTTATAACCATTAATTTTAAATCGTGACACAGATGATACTCATACTAAATATTCATAATCAGACCAAAAGACATTTAATTTGGCCTTATTCTCTCCCTAAAGCACCATTTAGATTGTTGGTAACAATTTTTAATGTATTATGGACGATTAAGAAAATAGTTTATGAGTCATATTTAGTTTACACAGAAAACTGTTTACTATAAATAACAATATGTCATTAAAATAGGGATTTTACAATAAGAACAAATTAACCCTCTCGTTTGATATTATTTAAACCGGAATATTCCTACACTTCATAGGTAAAATAAAAGTGTGTAAAGTATGTGATGTGTCTCCGAAAGGGTTAACTTATCAAACGTCGGTTATTAGTTAACCAATTTAGTATATATTTATTTGCTATATTTTAAATAGATTACAGTCTATGAACCAGTAACCGAAATATCTTCGGGTCTAATTGCAAAAACCAAAAAATTAAGTACAAAAGTCGTAATAAAAGAAATATTTACGCACGAGACTTGTAAGAAATTCCTATAAATAACGAATCATTTGCTAATCAAAGTAATTGATTTGATTAAAAACCTATTGCGATAAATTCTCTTCGTTATTACATTTCGGACTGTGATTTAAATAATTTGGGTCTTGTTACCGTGCGTATCCACCAGCCAAACATGTACAAGAAAATATACGTATATTTTTTTCAGCCCTTCTCTTAGAGGGGTAGGCGGAGATTACACATCTCGATTTGTCACAGCCCTAACATACCCCTTTCGCTTCACCTACATTCATAAATCTTTTGGTACACGGTTTAGAGTATTTTTCACGCCACATTCCGCCAAGAAAACATATTTGACACATATCTATGTACGCGGAATATCTCGTACTACGCGAACAACTGACCAGAGACCTAAGTCTATTACACTCCGGTAGTTGCATCGCTGTGCTGAATTCGTCCTTAGTAAAAGAGCGATGTACGTCGTTTGCCGCTACGATGCCAGATCACTAGACCCATATCAAACGTGTTACCTTATGCATGTTTGCCTGGTGCAAAAGTATGTTTGCAAAAGTTTTTAGTTTTGATTTAACTCAAGTGTAGTATGCAAATTAACTCTTTCAACTCAACATTTAAACAACTTAACTCAACGTTGTGTCACGAGGCCCTAAAGTATAAATTGAAAGTATTATTTTTGTTTTTTTTTTTTTGGAGAAAATTACTTAGATTACATACCCAATATTAATTTATCCCCGAGTGTAATCATTTAACTCAGTGTCAAATTACAATCTAATTAAGGACACGCGAATGCAAAATCGCGAAAAGCCAAAGATTACTTTTAGCTTATCGATAGCAATTCTGTTATCACTCTCGATGCTAATTAATATTATTTATTTTATGTTGCCGTGTTTTGTAAACCTACCAATCATTGCAGTCTGTAAAATATTACTTATAGATTACGTTCCTTTACACAGTGACCTTTTCTATCGATAATGATTTATATTTAGTATTTGTGTACGCCACGTGTCAATGATAAATAATAGTTATATAAACCACCGAGATGTTGGTTCACATTTCTGCAAAATATCAACAATTTGTTGTACTCTATTATCATTCGTCTATTATCGTACATTTTTCAAATCGACACCAATTTGTATATAAATTTATTTTAACAATATTTTTTTATGTTATGTGCCAGATGATGGTTATCGTTTATTTTGCTTTATTTAACTCAATCAAATAACAATTCAACCGTTGTACGATTTCACCAATTTATTACGAAATGTACCGTTTTGCTGTTTATAAATGCAAGTGACGCCTCGTACTGCGCTTGCGCAACAAAAACACTGAAGGCGCGCACTGAATATGAATTCAAAATACTTGTAGAATTAATTACTAGTTATAAAACTATCACAATATTATTATATAATATGTTAAGGCACATTTACACCGGATGATATTGAGATCGGTCGTGTATAAACAATGACGCACGATTTAAATAATTATTATGTTTAAATGCAATCGAAAATCACTGACTCACTAAAATAAAATATAGTATTAATGTATTGAAATGTAGGTACTTAGTTATCTGCATATAGTCCGTCGGTCCTTGGAATTGGACGATTCTCATCCGAAAATACTTAAAAAAAATAACACAATAAAAAAGTTACACAGTTATACATGCACTCTTTACCTACGTGAAGATTAAGGAGTGATAATATTGTGAATTAGACAAAACTAGCTCGTATTCTAAGTGCAAACGGACTATACACATTGTTTATAAGAGATTGAAACCACATTCCTAACAGTTTTAATTCAATGCACTTTAGCTTTATATTGATTGGTATATTAATTTGTGCAATATACAATGTGAGTGTTTAATGAGGAGTTTTCTGAGAATGTCTGCTAGATGGCGCTCCGCAAATATTGGGAAAAGAGCTAAATGATGTTTCTTTTTATTTTTTTCGAAAGTTACCTACGTTGAGTAGAGCAACTTTAAACTATTCCTCCGTACACTTTCGTCGAGAGTGTCAACGTTGTATTTCAGAAAGTCTTTGAAACTGCGAACGCCAGAAAAGAGTTTAGTCTAAGCAATACTCCTTAAAAAGTAAATCCCCAAGTTTTGCGCTGCGCCATCTATGATCGATTACAGTAAACCGATGAGGCTTCGTATTTGGAAAACTGCTCAGTCAAATGTGATTGTTGGGGTTACGTTTTAGTTTAGTGTTAAAGAAAAATAGTGTTACTTACGATATTTTTAATTGTCCTATTGTGCCATCTCATGTGATATCTAATAAGATGAACTTGATGATTTGACCGTTAGCATTGCTTATTATGTTCTTACTGACAACGTGTCTGATCCATACTGAAAAATACTGAAACTACAGACAGTTTTTTTATGTTTTAAAAATTTGGTTTCTTGAAGCATAGTTATTTAAATAACGCATTACAAATAAGATCTGTTAATCAGTGTTGTAATTAACTAAATAACTGCTTAGCTGCGATATCAATTTAATTATGCTTAAGGAAACGGAAAATTTGTCTTTGCTTTGCCTCTCTCAAACAATCTTAAACCATTAACGCTCAGAAAATATCTATACTTTTATTGATTTTGACTTTTATTACCGAGTAATACAATTTAAAATAAGTTGTCAGTCTCCGAGTACAGTGGATTAATAAATAACTATTTATAACTAAAACTGTCATTATAGGGTTTAATGTACCGACGTTTTTCTCTAAATTATTTTGATTGAGACAAAATTCTATTCAATTTATGGTTAATTGACTGTACGTACCGAAACTATGGATTGAAATGTAAAAAATGTGAAAATTCCGTCCTATCTACCTGTCCCGTCCCGTCTTTCCGTTTTTTATATGTTTGTAAAGAATGCAACATTGACTTTTTAGTCATCAATTTAGACATTAATGTCACTGTCAAATGATTCCCAAACGCGCCAAGAAATAGTGTCTAACTTTCACTCTACGTGACATCACATGAATCCTAAGGTTAACTTATAAAATATTAATGGTTGGTACGCGTTGTTTGGTAATAAGGCCAAAATGAAGGAATGAACAAAAAATAAGTAATAAATTAATTGATTTTGTTCGGTGATAAACAAAAGTCAATCTTACTTAGATTGAAATTTTTAACCCGAGTATATCGGTCATTATTGACATTTCCCCCCCAAGTGATCATGGAAATCATTAGGGGAGGCCCTCGTCCAGCAGTGGACGTCATATGGCTGATGATTGATTGATTGTATATCGGCTAGTATATAATAAAATACACACTCGAGCTTATCTTTGTTTTTTACTTCGCATGCAACTGTGTCGAAACGTCGAACAAAAAATAAGGGTTAAGCTCAATATTATCTTTATGGTCGCGCCGGTATCATCATGTCAGGCCAATGACGTCCACAGCTGAACATAGGCCTCCTCAAAGGCACAACGATTCGGTCTTGTGCCGTTATCCGCCCGCCGTTGATATACCGGGGTTAAAAAGGGATATTTTTTTATTTTAATCCTGTCATGACATGCTATGTTGAGTTGCGACATCAACTAATTATAGGGTATATTTTAAATTGAAACACCGGGCAGAATAACCGTACTTATACTAGATCAAATTGGGTAGTATAACTGTGACTGTTAATTAAACAGCTATTTTCTAACAGTAAGAGTCCTAGGGACACCTAAAGCCAAAACAGTTTTGATCAGAAAATCGCTCATTTAGTTGATGGCAACACTAAAAAGTCAATGTAGAGTCTCATCAAATCAATCAGGATTTAAAATAGTGACCACAAATGATGCTGTCTGTATTATTATAAGTACCTAAGTCTATATCTTGTAGTCATATTATGGTGTAATCATTCGAAATTAAAATGTGATGTCTGTAACTGTATTCTCGTATTTTACAAGTCATTAAATGTTTTAAACTATATTTTTTCATGTAACTATTGTCTTTGAATAAAAGATATTGAAATGAAAACATGTTGTTTCAGTACAAAAAAAATAGCATTTTATTGTATCAACGTACAATTTTTCAATAAATTACAACCCATACGGAAACCACTAATTTAGTCCTACATACACTTACTGTATTACTTATATTTTATCACAGCGTTTTCTTTGTGCCCTTGTTAAAAATCAGCTTTTTAGTTTAGGTACATCTCATCTGAAACAAAAAATAAAAAATATTGCTCATACAATTTCCAGATAACGCAGTGGACACTAACAGTTGCATCTACAATGTCAAATCAAAAAGGTTGGCAAAACTTGAAGAAGTCACTCAACCCACTATACTAAACAACTTTCCCCAAGAAACCCTATCTCAAAAACGAAAAAAAAATCCCTGTTCATATAAAATGGAGATAAGTTTGTATAAAGAGGTATCAATTTTTTTTCGTTTTTGACATACCAGTTCGAGTTTCGCCAACGTTTTTAATAGGGAAGAAAACACAAAGCTGAATGCAGATGGCGCTTTGTACGCTTGACCCATATGAACCAATGACAGTGAGGCAATCTGTCAGTGACAATCAATCAACCAATCGTGCTGTTTTGGGCCAAGCGTTACTAGCGCCATTAGTTCATGAGTTTTCTACTCCATTAACGTTGTATAAGTAAGAACATAACACTTATTTATTTTTTTATTTATATATTCTTAATGATAAGTGCTTCGCTTATCAAAGTATGGTAAGTAGAGTAACATAGTTCGTTCGTCGTTTTGTCTGCCTATGTTACTCTACTTACCATAAGTAGAGTAACATAGGCAGACAAAACGACGAATACGATGTGGGGCTCTCTCCTTTGCCCATTGGGATTCACTGCCACGAGCCACCAATGCTTGAACAGCAAGCTAACGTGTATTGTGATCCGCCATTGTACTGGATGGATCCTATAGTACTCACAGCACTCGAGAAGTGGTAAAATCCACCACTGGAATAGTGGAACCTATGATATTTATGAACCTACGATAATCTTAACACAACATTAAACAAAATATTTTGCACCGACTTGTAAGAAGTATGCAATGGTACGTACAGTAAAGACATTTTGAGTTTTAATATTCTTAAACTGTAAAACTCATCACAAACCAGCCGTGTTTAAAAAGCCGAAAAAGTAACAATTCTGCGTTTCCTGTCTCTCTGAGAGGTAGGCACAGATTACGCACATTGCATTGAATTATTTTGATAAAAAAAATACTCACCCACATAAATGTAGGTACATGGAAGTCTAGTGGACTTTGCACGCCTTGTGCCAGCTGAGGGTCTCTGCGGAGGTGCTGGTGAACTCCGCCTGCATCAGCTGCTGCGTCTTCTCCAGGAGGCTGTTGATGTCGTCCTTGCTGCAGTTCGTCGTCTCAATTTGGGGCATTATCGTCACTATTATTTCACCTGGAAATGTATATTAGATACATGTATACTTAAATAACTCCTCGCGTATGCCTACATTCGCGTAGTTTTAATTGGTCGATGGAACCTATATACCAAAAGTCACGTTTGGCGGTTACGGCTGCGTGTGTGACTAATGTCAGTAGGAACTTTTCCTTGATACCTTATAAATAATCCTACCTTATTTATGTAGATAATAAGAGAAGGATGATTTACATGTTTCCTTTCTGACCCGTGCGTGGTCGACCTGTGTTGTTTATCTAGATGTTCCACGGTTACCTTTTCACACACGTTGTCTTAAACCATGGATGGGACCTAAATATGTGAAAAAGTGTACCCTTTGGTTACCCAAAAGTGAGGCCTTTTCAGACGGAAATGTATATTATACACATACACATGACGCAATTTTCAAAACACAATGGACACAATGAGACCGATTCGGTGAACGTTTTTTACTATCAGTATTATGCTATTAAATAGAGAATTGGGTAATTAGACACACATGAATTCGTAATCTAAAACGCATTTCAAAATGAAGAAAACAATTAAACACAGCTCGATACAGATGATAGCGATATTTATGTAGTTTGTACATAATTATAAATCAAAACTAAAAATACTCTCGAGAGTTTGGCCGTAAATAATTTATTACCCTTATTTTGTTGCAATTAAAGTAATCCATAAAATAAATGGCTAAATGTGTTGCTAAGTGCAAAATTCGAAAATCCACTTTCTCTCAATTCTTTTTTGTTGTGTATTAATAACTAATACTAAGGTTCTAATACTAGAAAAAAATGTTCACGGGAAATTAATTAACTAATTCTTAATTAATATTAATAGTAACGAGAGGACAACGTCTCTCAGGTTTACTAGTTTAGTACCAAAAAAATAAACAATAACATTTCATGTTCTGTAATAAGTATACCGACCTGAACTGAATCTCTTGCGTTTCCCGTCGAGGAAATGATACTTGGAGACGACAATGGGCTGGATTGGCACGCCAGCCTCCACGGCAACGTGGAAGGCGCCCTTCCTGAACGGCAGCAACTTTTCGCCAGAGTGCCGCGTACCTTCAGGAAACAGGAGGAGCTTCCTCTGGAAATTGGCATAGAACACATTATGAGGGCGCCGTATAATGGCTTGTTCTATGTTCGACTCTATTAGGTCTAAGATATTGGATATACATTGGACAGTATCTTGCATGTAAGTACATAATATAATGCTAAAGAAAAAAGAATAGACTTCAACGACTTCCTACTAGTTTACGCATAGTAGGCTATGTTTTAAAGTTGCCCCATTAAAAATAATATCTGGTCTGCCATCACCATACCAATCAGAGTTTATCAAAAAAAACATCTGAAACGGTTCATAAAAGACGAAGTTATCCGCGAATAAAAAAGCATATTTATACTGTCGAATTGAGTAACCACTTTTTAAAATGTTGATGAACCAACAGGAACGGACAGCCTTGTGGAGTAGTTAGAGTAGTAATAATAATAATAAATAAAAGATTAATAACACACAGTTCAGTCTGTCTCTTTTCCAATCATCATCATCATTAGCCCATACTTGTCCACTGCTGGACATAGGCATCTCCAAATGCACGCCACTGTGATCTGTTTTCGGCTTCTCGCATTCAGCTTCTGCCAGCCATCTTGCGTATGTATCTTGATCCAAAATGTATGGAAAATAATGTACCGACGCTGCTACGCGGTAAGGGATAGAATATATTACTGTTTCACTCCTGCATTTTTTCATACTGTTATCAACGTAAAACGTCAGATTTAGATTGCAAGTCTAGTTGTATTTGGTCTGAGGATATCGCAAAATCCGGGGCTAATTCCGAATATTTACCCTAGAAAATGCATCCCAGAGTGGATAGTGGGAAAACACGAATCCAAGAATCCACCTCGTCATATAGCTAAATTAAATTTTCAAGGCAGGGTAGATAATCGAGCGCGTATGTATCGAATATCTACCCTGGGGTACATTTTCCAGGGTGGATAATCGGAATAAGCCAAATCCTTATGCTTCAGAACTAGTATGGTGCTTAGTGTCCCTAGTTTCAATACTTTTTTATCAACCTAGCATTAACTTCGTTTGAACTGAATAGGTACATTTTCTTGTTCAATGGTGTCGTTTACTGCTTAGTTAGGTATATAGATAATTTATATATCGCTAGGTAATTTTACCTTGAAAAAATTTGCATATCTTAATAAATATCTTGCACATAGGTATCTATCTACAGGTAGCCACATAGTTATGTATATTACATACCTTCCTTTGTGTATCTGAATCATTAATAAGCATTATTTCTCATTAGTAACAATGCGTATATACCTAGGTACAATAGTACCAAAGTACTTACATATACAACTGGAGGTAGGTAATTTGCTTACTTGAATGTAATTTTATACCTACGTAATATATAATGTTTTCATTAGCTACGAGTTGTTTAAATACTTTATAATTAATTATTGCCTACTTCTTATGTTATTGCAAATAAACATATTGGTCCTGTATGCATAATAACCTGTTATGATTTTTATACATATGTAATACTAGTATTAAACATTTTCAGCTCAATCGGTTGAGCACATCTGCTTCAAAATTGAGATGCAAGATTTGCACCGA
>SJJU01001990.1:15479-26821 GCA_012932125.1 Conopomorpha cramerella | reverse complement strand
GTTCTTAGGAACCATGTCACCGATTTGGATAAAAAGAAAAACTAACTTCGTATGTCTTATAGTTTCCGACTTTCCCATTCTGACCGATTTGAATGAGCTACCCTGTATTTCGTAAAGACAAGTTACCTATACATAGGTGTAAATCCTTGGGGATCACTGCCTACCTTGTTGTAAAAGCCACTGCACGCCACTGAGAGTTAGATGCGTGGGATATCGCTGTGACTGTTACACTGTTACTTTAAGGTTTTCTTTACTGCGTAGCAGGTTATTTTTTTATCCAGACTGTCAAAAGCGGTAGTAAAAGTGACTGTTTGGATCGAATTGAAGTACATAGGGTCCATTTTGGTGGCCAATGGACAGACTGAAGTTGGTACGCAGCATGCAAGTTTAGTTGTGTTTGGTCTGAGGTACTGCGCCTGAGCCAGTTGTAGCGACGAAAAAGGACACAGAAAATCACAGGTAATTGACAGGTGTCAAAATGCTGTCAATTACGAAAGGTTTGACTCGATACAATATTCAGGGAATCGCTCTAAAAGCATGACACGGACTAGTAAGTGTGTGAACCTTTGACCAACGTGATAAGTAAATCATCATCATCATCATCGGTCCACACTTGTCCACTGCTGGACATAGGCCTCGGCAATCGGAGTTTAGGACGCCCTCAGGCAAGGTGGACTGATGATATGCGCAAGATGGCTGGCAGAAGCTGGATCAGTAAATACAGAGACAATAAACTTTACATTTATTTCTCTGTTATTTATTTTAAAAAAAATTGAAAACTTTAAAAAATACCGTTAAAATTTTATTTAAAAAAGTTTTTTCGAATCGTGGCAGTTTTGCTGCAGCCCCAGTGGGTAAGCCAAGTTCACGATGAAAGCACTGTAAATTTAAAAAATATCTTTTCAAATACCTAACAGAGGGGAAATCCTACCTCGATAGAAAGGTAACCTCGATAGAAGTACGGTACATTAGATTTAACCTATCGTCTTTTACGTTATCACTGGCTTTTAATTGAGATACTACACACATCAATAGTGTCTAGGGATCAAGTACATTTTAGAAGATTGCAATCAAGAATATATTTTACAAAAACTGAATTCATTCATAATTTATTCAAAAATGTGGTGATAAGTCATTGATACAGGCATGGGGAATTAGGTAGGAGACCAATCCAGAAGATTAGATTTGGTTTAAATAAATTAGATTTTTTTTAGAGCTAAAAATGTTCTTGATCCCTAGACACTTTTGATGTTTGTATGTTGAATAGAGTAATAGACTATTAAAAATAAAGTACGAATGAAAAACATTGTAAAAAATATTGACACATGTCACAGATGACTCTATAAGTATAATATTAGGCTTTCAGTAGATAATTTTATTATTATATTAATCTACACTATGTTAGAAGTCACCCGCAGCATTGACATATGCGGGACACATGCCGTTTCCGTCAACATGGCGCGTTTCCATTGCACACAGTGGGGTTAGAGCACTAAGAAAACGTTCGTACGTTTCTTGACGTTTCGTTTGTTTTTATGACGTAATACCAACCACGCAAGCTGCGTTTGGTGAACGATGCTGAAAACGAATGGTCATACCCTACACCGCAGTAGGGCAATTATAGTCCAGCCACTTAAGCGTAGCAGTCTAAGAAATACACTACAAGAAATGAAGAAAACGCGTTGCGATTTTTTTTAAAATAGCAACGACACCTTCAATATACAAAACGCAAGTTTGTTAACCTCAATGCCGTAAACATACATACATACACTTCACGCCTGTCTCCCAGAGGGGTAGGCAGAGACTACAGATCTCCATTTGTCACGATCCTGACATACCCTTTCGCTTCATCTACATTCATACATCTTTTCATACATGACCTCCGTTTTCGAGTACTTTTCACGCCACCTTCGGTCAGGACATCACCAATCTGGTCTTTATATGTCCTTCTGTGGCGACCTCTACTCACCCGGCCCATTACATCACCCATATAAATCTCTTTCGTCATTCGACTTTCATCCATTCTCTCCATATGCCCAAACCACCGAAGCATGCCCTTTTCAATCTTGGTCACTACATCTTCCTTCAAACCGCAACTTTCTCTTAACACACATCACAATGCCGTAACTATCCAAGAATCGTCGAATAATCGTTGTAACAATGGACACACGCAATTTGTTCGGTGACAAATCTCGTTCCAAAATACACAGCGGCACCCTGGAGCCTGCGCTAACTAATGTATGATTAATTAATATTAATGCAACCGTGCGATCGTTTATCAACAAAACAAACTGCCGATTATTATAGAGTTTATCGATATATGCCTATTTAGATTTTAGCATACGCGGCGGGTCAGGTTCAGATGTCTTGCGAAATTTTGCAGGTTTGTCCCTGCCCACATTGTTACGTCAGGGCCCCGTACCACAGAAAAAAAAAATATTAAGGTAAACTGTTGGTAGTTCGGTGTCCATTGCGTAGAGTGTACCTTAAAATTTTGTAAAACTTTTTTATGGCGCCGTAACCTACGTGAATACGTAAAACTATCTTTATGTTACAGGTGGTTGTGTATTCGATATTTGAATATTACGGTGATACAAAACAGGCATTTTTTACGAGTCAGTCTACCAAACTACCTATACTTAGACGATTTCATTAATATTAATTTTTAAGTTATGATCAAATACGGAATTCCTATTTAGGATTTCGAGCTGCGTTTATGTAAAGTTATAGGAACCGGTTTATTAAACGAATTTGAACTTAAAAATTAGATTTTTTTAAAGATTTTGAATGAAATAATTCGATGATGAATGGTAATTGTATTCGATTCAATTCGATAGTCAATCGAGCAGACATTTTTTCACGGTCGATTACAGGTTTACTTTAAATCAGGTTTGACCATGACCTATATCTTACCAAATAAATCATCACATGAAAACGGCAAAACGTCATCCATACCAGGTGGATATACCTACCATTTACGCGAACCAAACACTGCGTCTACTTTCATAGTGCGAACCGCCAGGATCTGGAACGACTTGCCGGAGTCTGTGTTTCCTGCGCAGTACAGTCTTCAAGTCGCGGGTAAATAGGTATACATAATGAACAACTGTGCTCGGTCGTAGACCACATCTCTGCTCCGAGTTTTCGAGTGGAGACCGCGTCTCGGCTAACGGAGTGTAGGACGCCCTCATGCTCATGCAAGGTGAACTGATGATATCCGCAAGATGGATGCCACAGCTCGATGCGAGAAGCTGAGAAGAAATCGGAGTGGCGTGTGATTGGACAGGCCTATGTCCAGCAGTCGACGAAAATTGGCTTATATACGAATATTGATTATGAAATTTATATAAGTACCTACCTCTAGAAATTCTTTACGCCTCCTATTTGAAAAATCCACCCATTTGCATAATTACACTCCACGCCTTTTAATCCCAAAGCGGGGTAGGTAGAGGCACTTACTAGGCAAATGCTCACGGTTTACCAATCGTGTTTAACCCAACGTGACAGGGGATGAGCTCCTCGCAGTTATATTATGGTTCACACACCTTGTGGTGTGCGGATTTCATCACAATGTTGTCCTTCAACGTTGCGTACATAGGCTCTGAAAAAGAGTCCCTTTGGTATACGTTCATTAGCGACTGTGGCTGCAAGTCAAGTATCTGATCAAGTCGACCACAGACGCTTTTATGAGTATGCATATTTATCTGAAATAGTTTGACGCTAGAGTCAAGTTCATAAACGTTTGAACGAAAGTGAACTACATAAAAATTTCAGCACAGAAATGAAAATATCAGTTACTAACTGTATCGCACGGTTTTACTCGCGTTTGTTTGTTCTCGTGGGAATTTGGGAAGAAAATATAGCCTATGTTACTCAGGAATAATGTAGCTTTCCAACAGTGAACGAATCGCTCAAATCTGTCCAGTAGTTTCGGAGCCTATTCAATTCAAACAAACAAACCTTTCCTCTTTATAATATTACTAGCTGTACCGCGCGGCGATACTCGCATTTTTCGTTCCCATGGGAATTTGGGGATAAACTATAGCCTATGTTACTTAGTGCTATTGTAGCTTTTAATGAAAAAAGAATTATTAAAATCGGTCCAGTACTTTTGTTTATTCGTTACAAACATACAAAACTACAAATCTTTCCTCTTTATAATATTAGTATAGATATAGATTAGTACACGTCATACTGAAACTATTTTTGTTTACATTTGTATGAAGCAATTGTAGGTAGGTCAGTTAGGTTTTTATATGTTTTATTGAATATAATGATTTTCTTATTGCAAAACCAACATCAAATACTGTTAACTGTTGCGAAATTTAAAACTGAAAATATTTTTAAAGCTAGTATTCATGCTGTTTGTTTTTATTGCTGCCCTGTCAAATATAATACGTCTTTGCTGATATTATAAAGAAGGAAGATGTGTTTGTTTGTTTGAATTGAATAGGTTCGGAAACTACTGGAACGATTTTATAAAACGTTTAAACGTTGGAAGCTACACTATATCCCTTGTGACAGATAATATTACCTATGTTATATTATAAAAAAGGATCCTTACTAAAACCCCCAGAAGGTAAAATTAAATTAATTAAAATACGTATAATTAAAATACGCGAATAAATTGGAGAGGCCTATGTCCAGCAGTGGACAAGTATGAGCTGATGATGATGATGACGCGAATAAAATCGCGGGGCATCTACTAGTATATCATAAATACAATATAACATTATTCTTCTTGCATTCAATCCAGGCTTTAATTTTATTGAAAGCAAGCAAAAACTGTTACCGCGGATGTGTTCTAAGTTATTTAGTTTCTATAACCCAGTTGCAGTTTATAATATGCCTATTGACATATATTTATGTATGTCATTCATTGTCGAATAAGGTGACCTTATTGTAATGAATTCATTTGAATGTAATAAAGGCGCAGGGAATGTTGCGGAATCGTGACAAAATTTTCTATATCCATGACTTTTACTTAAACAAGTGTTAAGCTTATTTTTAAGCGACTTCAAAAAAGTAATCTTTTTCTTTTCGACCTTTTTTATTTTTTTATATGTTTCATCATCATCAACATCATCAGCCACATGACGTCCACTGCTGGACGACGGCCTCCCCCAATGATTTCCATGATCATTTGGGGGAATATACCAATAATCGATCGATCGAATCGATTTTTATATTTGTTCGCGGATAACTTTAACGTTCATGAACCGATTTTGATGATTACTTTTTTGTTGGTATGAAAATATTTTCAAGGTGGTCCCATGATAATGAAATGAGGGTTTGAGAATGGTAAACCCCGATAAATCTGGCGACTAGTGCTGATTTTTTTTATTATCTGCTCTTGAACAAACAATTGTTTGTTTAAGAGCGAGCTCTCATCATAATCATAGTAAAAAATTGCTACTATTTGTTTATCTAAACGACTTGGATTTTAAATTATTAGCTTTTATTATTTTGTACTTTATTATATTTGACACATTGTTATCTGACCACTAAAAAGGATAGGTTTCGGTAACTCTTGAACAAACAATTGTTTGTTTAAGAGCGAGCTCTCATCATAATCATAGTAAATATTGCTACTATTTGTTTATCTAAACTCTCAAGTAAGTGTATTGCTATTCGCAGACACTGTGACCAAATCGATTTGACGCCTAATCCGCCTAAACTAAAATTTATAAAAAACAGAAAAAAAAACTCCAAACTATTTCAATCTCGCAAGCCAACACGTCCTTCCTAGCGAGACACTCCATAAATTATCCCCCACAAAGTTCTGACATATAACCACGTGTGTCATTGCTTTAACTAGAAGCATGAAAAAGTGATACATATAATATATATATATATATTTTTTTACATCGCCCGCCCCGCACGCTGGTTCAACGGCCGATTACTACTTAGATACGTGCGATAGATTCGATCTTTTGGAAGATTTTTTTTAGTTTTTTTTTTTTCAATAATCGTCACGTGCTGCGTCTTGGATTTTAAATTATTAGCGTTTATTATTTTGTACTTTATTATATTTGACACATTGTCATCTGACCACGAAAAAGGATAGGTTTCGGTAACTGTGACATAAATACTGTACTTGTAAATGGATGTCACACTCAGATCCACGAACCTAAGTCATGACAAAGATAGTAATCGAACCCGCGACCGTAATCCCAGAGGCTGATGCCACATAACCACTATACCAATTGGACCATTAACGATACAAAACATAAGAGGCGACGATATTTACTCATCAAATATATGATTTCCCATCGCGTTTTTATAATAGGACAACCAGGAGAACGGCAAAACGTCATCCATACCAGGTGGATTTACCATTTACGCGAACCAAACGGTTTGCGTCTACTTTCATAGTGCGAACCGCCAGGACGTGGAACGACTTGCCGGATTCTGTGTTTCCTGCGCAGTACATTGAGTTTTAATTGTGTTTAAAAATATATATATACGTATATATCAAAGGGAAAGCGAAAACACACGGACAAGACATCGATATTAACTCAGAACCAACACACGTGATATCTATAAACGTATCACCCTCGGAAGATAACGACGACGGCATATGAAGAAAAAAAAAACTGCTCAAGGTCTCAACCAACATTTGTTCAAGAGATTAGCGTTACTAAGCGACATTGCAAAAAAAATCCCCATAATATACCTACACGTAACTAAGACAAGTAATTACGTACGAAGTGAACGTAATGTGTCATACAGATGTCGTGTTAAAAGAAAAAAAAGAAACAATCGCAACGAATAAAACTATTCCGCTGAAAGATTTATAATACACTAGCCCCCTTGCCAAAAACCCCTTGTAACTTATACCCCGGCAAGTCATTCCACATCACACGTAGGTACACGTACACGAAAACAGTTAAGTTCGCGTAAATGGTAAATCCACCTGGTATGGATGACGTTTTGCCGTTCTCCTGGTTGTCCTATTGTAAAAATGCGTTTGTCTATTAACTAAACCCCTCTTTGACCTACTGATGTTAAATTGTCCGTCTTTCCCTCGCTAATCCTAAAACGTACTTACTTACTTATTCGCGTATTTTACTTACTCATCATACTGCTGCTTAACATCAGGCAGGATGGTGACCAAACGCTTGTTCATAGTGATAAAAAAAAGAAAACGTTGGCGGACAGTGAACGGCTATAGCCATCACTACAATAAAAAATATACTGTGTCTATTTCACTGACCTTCATTGTGTTAAGATCCGTCTGCGGCGAGTAAATCTAGGTACCATAACCTCAGACTCATTACAAAATTAGGTGCTTTTAAAATGCTTGAAATGACATATTCATCAAAATCTAGACTGGCTAGTAATTAGCCATTTCGTTGACATTAATCCCCCCCTAATACATCTAGCGCCATCTGTCATAACTACAAGAAACAAGGACTAAAAATTCCCCATTAACACAAATATCATCAATTCATATGTCCTATTGCACTCAAGCCTATGGATACGAGAATTCCAAATAACCCCTTTTTTCCCAAATAGCCTATTAACCAATGGCATTAAAAAATACATGCGTAGACAGAAAACATTCCATAGTTAAAAACAGTACAGAATACATTAATACAGAATTCCGTATTTAATTGACTACTCATTTATTACTGCACTTTATTAATGACAACTCCGTGTAGTGGGAGATAAGCGAAATAAAGATACAAAAAGGTGCATGCAATTATATGTATGTACCATAGGTATATACATCAATATCGATACATAGTATAAAACAAAGTCGCAAAAAAATTTGATAGGCGTTCTTAATGTGTCAGAATTCATTTGTTAGATGAGGCCAGCTAAGTCAGAAAAAGCATAGAACTTAACAGTGCACTTAAGTACTTGTTTTAGGTTTCAGAATACAAGATGTACAGAGTGTAAAAGGACCCCGACTTATACTAAGAAAGCGACAATGCGTGGAAAAGTAAAATTTTTTTTTCGTCTACATACAAAACAGACAATTTTGTGCCTCGGAAGATGACATTTTGTATGGAGATAAAGATTTTTATTTTCATATCCCCGCATTGTCGCTATAGTAAAAGTTGTTCATATTGACGAGCCCAACAACGTTTCTAAGACCATTGCTCGGGGTCATTTTACACGCAGTAGAGTCTTTATACGAATTGTCACTTCCCACGAGCTTAAAGACAAGTGAAACCGCGGGGCGTCCACTAGTTTGTAATAAAATATACTGTTTACTATTTATTTCTCTGTTCGTGACATTATCTTTGATTGTGCATCTTCAAATATGTTTTTTATCGGTTTAAAAGTTCGGTGTTACTTTTTTTTTTGTCATGCCCTGTTTATAATATTTTTATGTTTTCTCTTCTATATTGACAATTTGTTTCATAGGTAATTGAAACAAAAATAAATTAGATGTTTATCATATTGACTTAGCTGATAAATATTGCTGTGATCAAATCAGAAGGATACAATCTGGTAATTCCGTCTTTACAAATCTTAAGGTTTTAGCAAGCTGAAGTGGCAGTGGGCCGGCCATTAGCCGTAGAACCGATGACCGTTGGGGAAAACGAGTTCTCGAGTGAAGACCGCGTCTCGGCAAACGGAGTGTAGGACGCCCTCAGGCAAGGTGGACTGATGATATACGCTAGATGGCTGGCAGAAGCTGGATGCGAGAAGCCGAAAACAGATCACAGTGGCGTGCAATTGGAGAGGCCTATGTCCAGCAGTGGACAAGTATGGGCTGATGATGATGAAATCTTAAGGTTAGGTGAAGTAAATGAGTTATCCTGAAAGTAGTTATCTTAGAGCAAGTGCCAAAACTTTTCTTTTCCATTTAATTTTTCATAACGTATCTATTTATTATAAGTTCTTCTTCTGCGTAGATCTTATACGCTTATTATTAATGTCTTTCAGCGTATGTGAAATGTCGTTCACGGCCCATTGTCTTTTTTTTTTCAATTGTATACATACTTGCACGGACTAATCTAAATAGTCAATGTATTGCCATAGCTCAAAGACGTTGCCTAATGACTGAACTAGACGTCATTCCACGGACAATCGTTGTATTCATCATCGGCCGGTTTCATCACCTCGACCGTGGCACTGGCAGAGAATCCGAAATAATTCATTAAAATTCTTCAAATGGCCTTTTTTTTGCGGTGCGTTGTCGCTACGCAGAAAAAGCGGCTGATTCCACTAACCTTTTTGTAGATTTGAATACTTTTAACCCACTTGTTATTATCGTCGTTTTAAAACAACACCGTTTTCCGACTTTCCCAGATTAGGTAGATATTTTTCAGTACTATTCCTATAATATTTATAAATAAACCCCACTATAAAACATCTGCGTATTTGTTGACAATACTTTGTACTTTGTTCCCGTAAGAAGTGGGTTAAGTAAACATTTTGAAGTTTATTTAAAAGTATTAAATATCGTGAGATTTATCTTAGTCATAATACTCTCCTGTGCATCGATACTTAGATTTTTTTTACGGATAGCGGTCATTGCCCCTATCTTCTCTCCTCTCCACCTTGCATCAATCTCTGTTCAGTTGTTTACCTATAGCTTGGTACTTTATTTGATGAAATGAGTAATATCAGCTAGGGAATAAAAATAAAAGTTATGTGTAAACTTTTATTGAAATAAGGAGGTTTTCGAAACTGTATCTTAGCAGATATTTCAAAAGTAGCAGGTTCAAATTTAACCAACTTTAAAAAAGGAGAAGATTTCGCAATTCTACTGAATCATCATCATCATCAGCCCATACCTGTCCACTGCTGGACATAGGCCTCTCCAATTGCACGCCACTGTGATTCTACTGAATATTTTTTTATATTTTTCACGGATAAATTCGACGTTTATGTACCGATTTTAATGTGTCCCTTAGTGATTAACAAAATATTATATTTTTTTTTACATTGCTTACTTATTACTTTATTATTCACAAACAAATTAAATATTTAGATAAACATTGAAACAGAATGCTATCAACCACAATATACTTAAAATACGTGAGTACAAATAAATATCCGCACAAGCTTCGTCAACGCGAGATAACACATAAAATATAAAAGTAGGTAGATAGGCACAAACATTATTTGAATACAATAATGGAAACTGAATGCAACCACATGTATTTCAAATACCAAACAAAAAAAAGGAACGTAATGATACAAAAACTAACAAGATAAACTGTCCACAGAGCATTAAAAAAGAAACATCCGAGGATCGGTAATTTGTCTAATTGGTTGAGTGGTCAGTTCCCTGCCCGCTGGGACAAGTTTCTTGGACATATCATCATTTGTCTATGGTATCGTTTATACTTGACATATTAAATTAAGGAATTTATGATGTTTATAGGCCTTTAAACATGTCTTCTATAGTCCATAGAATGTGGCTTATAGAATTTAGAGAAAAGCTTTCACCTGTGTTATTTTTTAGTTGTGTATGCCCCGCGGTGCTACCCACTTTATAGCCTATGTCGTAATCTAGCAACTTACCTGTCCTCAGACAACAATTTGTTTCTAAAGGCCGTGTGGTGGTAAGCAGTGGCGTGCACATCATATAGGCAAAAAGACTCTGCCTACCTTAGTATTTTGGCTACCCGACCTAATAATAGAGTTATTGCTAGATCTTTTTTGTTGTACTCACGACAGGCTGGCAAAGGTCCTGTGTTTTGTAGGTATCTACTCACCTATATTAGGTACCTATATTTCGTAAAGACAAGTTACCTATACATAGGTGTCAATCCTTGGGGATTACTGCCTACCTTGTCATGAAACCCCGTGCACACCACTGGTGGTAAGTTGACGTAGGTCCACTGTTTTTTTATTTATGGTTTATACATTACAATTTTTTTTTTACGATTATGTAGGTATATATTCTGTTCCATAAGTCCAGATTTGATTAAAACATCCCTCAAGTTCAAATACGAAGCCTGAAACAGTATAGAGATCTGAGTCACCTGTGACTCATGAATTTATTACAAAATTTTCCTGTGAGTCATACATGACTTATAGGTAATATATAATAATCTTAGAGATGTGGAAATGAAGTCGAAACCAGTAACCTATTTGTTGCGACTAGAGATTGAAACTAGAAAGGTTCCATTAAATTTACTCAGACTAGTTAAACTAGAAAGATACTGGAGAAAACGATGATGCACGTTTCCAAACTTCAAAAATAATGTGTGCCGAAATTGGGAAATCCGACTTTTAGATATTAAAGTAACCAAAAAAAGTTCGTTGTGAAGCTAAAAAAAAAACACTTCACGCCTTTTAATCCCAAAGCGGGGTAGGCAGAGGCACTTGCTAAAGCAAATGCCCACGGTTCACCAAGCATATTTAACTCAACG
>SJJU01001990.1:0-15380 GCA_012932125.1 Conopomorpha cramerella | reverse complement strand
TGGTAAGTTGACGTAGGTCCACTGTTTTTTTTATTTATGGTTTATACATTACAATTTTTACGATTTTGTAGGTATATATTCTGTTCCATAAGTCCAGATTTGATTAAAACATCCCTCAAGTCCAAATACGAAGCCTGAATATAGAGATCTGAGTCACCTGTGACTCATGAATTTATTCCTAAATTTTCCTGTGAGTCATACATGACTTATAGTGAATATGTAATAATCTTTGAGATTTGGAAATGAAGTCGAAACCAGCAACCTTTTTCTTGGGAATAGAGATTGAAACTAGAAAGGCTCCATTAAATTTACTCAGACTAGTTATACTAGAAAGGTACTGGAGAAAACGATCATTCACGATTCCAAACTTCAAAGATAATGTGTGCCGAAATTGGGAAATCCGACTTTTAGATATTAAAGTAACCGAAAAAATTTCGTTGTGAAAGTATTTTTTAATTTTATAATGAACGGATACTGTCTGAGGTTTGTTGTAAATCATTAAGTGGTGTAACTCGGAAACAATGATGCACTCGGTGTAATATGCGAAAATGTCAGCAAAATACATAGTATGTACACCAACTTTTTCGCGTACCAATTAACTGCCAAAAAGTATTAGGAGAATCGGTCGCCATTTTCGGTTGCGTACGGGCGTAGACGTTAACAGGTTCTTACGTAAAACATTTATATATTCTAAGCCGGCTGAGTGCACAAGGTCGGCACCACATTAGGCTGGTGCTGACTGCCGCCGCCGCCGTATTGCGGCCTCATTTTCACAATTTTGCATTTTAAACTATCCATTCATGAATGGACAGAACTTGCTTGTGTGTGTGCGTATTAGATAATGGCCTTTTCTTTCCGACTGTACCCATCTAATGTTCACTATTTCATACGGAATAATGCGAACGGCGGCGGCGTTTTAGTTAAGAAGTTAGTGTAGTTATTGTGTTTTATTGCAATATTTTGTTGCTAATGTTGATGACTTGTGTGAACATACGCACATACATACATACATACACTTCACGCCTGTCTCCCAAACGGGTAGACAGAGATTACACACCTCTATTTGTTACGGTCCTGACATACCCCTTTCGCTTTAATTAAATTCATACTTGATCTCTGGTTTCGAGTATTTACTTTTCACGCCACCTTCCGCCAGGACATCACTTATCAATATACCTTCTGCGGGAGCGACCTCTACTCACCCGGCTCTTTACAACAACCATGTAATTCTCTTTCATCCATCATTCATTCATTTCCAATCTGCATTCAGGAAGATTCATTCTCTTTTCATTCTCGAGCACTAAATCTTTTTTTAAAACGCAACTTTCTCTTATCAGTTATCTATCACATAATTTGTTATTCTGGTAGATCACAATAATATTATTGCAGCCAAAATGGCGATAAGGAGTACAGAGTGCATTGAATAATAATACCCACGGAAATAAATACGGTCACTGACGTCAAACTGGTGTTTACTATATTATCTGTAAGAGTATCCTGTATATCCATATTTTGTACATCTATCCTTCTCTGGTGACGTGTGAAACGAGTGAGATAGAAAAATAAAAAAAATACAAACACTTCACGCCTTTAATCCCAAAGAGGGGTAGGCAGAGGCACTTGCTAAAGCAAGTACCCACGGTTTACCAAGCGTATTTAACCCAACGTGACAGGGGGTGAGCCCATCGCCGTTAATAGGGTTCACACACCTTGTGGTGTGCGGGTTTCATCACGATGTTGTCCTTCACCGTACGAGCGTTGCGTTGCGTACATAGGCTCTGAAAAAGAGTCCCATTTGGTACACGTCCAGTAGCCGGACTCGAACCCGGGACCTCCCGGTTACAAGTCAAGTATCCGACCAACTGGGCCACAGACGCTCGAGATAGAACTACAATATTATAGCGTGTCAAATATATTCTAAAAGCTAAAGGACTCTGAGAGCCTTGCACTGTGAGAGCCAGAGACAAATTTATTTGCGTAATACAGAAATAAATATCCAGACGCACACGACAAAATATGGCTCAGCTCATAACTAAAGTATTACAATGGAGGTGGGGACAGAAACCGCGCTCGGCTTTCCAGAAACTAGTGCTCTGAGTTAAACAAATTAAATAATGTAACAAATGAGGAGAGTTGGAGTCAGATGTGAGGTGAGTTGAGGTGACATGGTGATGATGAGGTGTACCAAGGAGGTGGCACATGTTATTGTTTCTTGACAAAATATACCTCAGCTCATAACTAAAGTATTACAAGGGAGGTGGGGACAGAAACCGCGCTCGGCCTTCCAGAAACTAGTGCTCTGAGTCAAACAAATTAAATAATGTAACAAATGAGGAGAGTTGGAGTCAGATGTGAGGTGAGTTGAGGTGACTTGGTGATAATGAGGTGTACCAAGGAGGTGGCATATGTTATTGATTCTTTTTTCATTTTCTTTTTTTTTTTAATGTCACAAATGAGCGGGAAGTCGCTGTTGTTTACTTTTCTTCGGGGAGTTTTATGTAAAAAGGTGAAGAGTAAAGTTTATTTGTGTCGAGCTAAATATTGAACAAAAAAAAAATAAAAGCTCATCACCTAAGTACCTGTTAGGGTTGTGAATGGAACCGACAACCTTAAGGAATAAAGGCAGACATGCTGACGACTACACTAACGGACCCATCAAGTAAAATAGGAGTCTACACGATAGATATTTCTCCCAAAAAATGATCTGTATTAAATGTTTAAAACGGGTATTATAGCGCGAAGAAGAGAAGGGTATATTAACCGAATATAAGCATTCAGCTTACCTTCGTTGTTTGCCCGACGTTTCGACACAGTTACATGTGTCGTGGTCGCGAGCTGGTAGTTTAATATTTAGTTCGTTTAAACATTAAATAATTAGTGCGCGTTTCCTTAAAAAAACATAATAATAATCTGTAGTCAACAACGCTCTGCTGCCGGATGAAGTCGCGTTGTAAAGCTAGTCTCGATATAAAACAATAAAGATTGCTATGCTTGAGAACCTGTTCTAGCGGTCAAACTGAATGGTTATGATTCCTCAGACAATTAGGAATCGTTTCTTTTTGTTACTTTGACCATTTATACGCTAAACGGTTCGTGCGTCGTCGTGTACTCGTCTTTTTAGGTAAAATTTTTAAGGCTTTTAGGATAAATTGGTGCTTGAAATCCTACGGGTACAAAATAATAATATGGTCTACTAAATGTTGATGGCGTTTCATGTCGTTCCTGTGGGAAATTTTGGATAAAATAAAGCCTACTAGTGGACTCGACAGACGTTGTCCTGTATTATATATTAATATGTATAACCTCCAGGGTGGCCTGTGCCCAGCAATGGATGTCACGAAATATAAATCTCTCAAATTGGACGAAATTACATATAAATGCCAACTATTGCCAACTTTTGTGAATATCGGTAGCCTTGGTGAAGAGTTCATTTGGAACAAACATCATGACACTGGATTTTTATATATTAAGATGTGTTATTCGGAGATATAAGCTGTATTATTATAAATATTCATTGAAATTAGCACAATTTTTGTGTCAAAGAGTAAGGAACGTTCAAATATCATCTTGCTTCTCTAAATATTAACTCGTACGTATCCAAATAAAAATGATACAGGAATGTTATGTACTCGTAATAGTCGCTAGGTATGTATCGTTAAGATACCCGAATATTCTTTAGAAGTTGTTTTATTAAAAATTCTTAAAAAAAAATATTAAAAATTCACTCACAACCATGCGGTGGTAGCCTATAATTAAGGCAACATTATAATGTACCCTCTAGATTTTTTTTTGTAACATAATTCTTTTGTATATGCATGTCTTGTTGGCTATCCTTAAATAAATAAATATATAACTCAAACTCAAAAATATAACTCCTGACTGATGCATTCATCTTTGACTCGTCAACTTTTCTGATAACTTTTTGAACAGAAGTTATTTTTATGATGTTTTCTTGAGATAAGAAAGGATTTTTCAAAAGTCATCCCTTAAGGGATTGAAAAGGAGGGGTAGAAGTTTATATGAGGAAAACGTTAATATTAAAGTTATGGTTCTAAAATATGGTTGTAGAGTTATATATTGTAGGTTGGGGGTAGATTGTAGTTTGTAGGTTTTTGAATATAAATTAATACTAAAACTACGCGAATGAAATGTCGAGGCGTCCACTAGTAATTCATAATGGCCAAACAACGATCGCAGAGTCAGCCAGTCCCCCTAACAAAGCGCTCCAAGAAAGTAATGACAAAACATACCAGGCACTGCGATTGGTTGAAACAAGCTAAGTCACACGACGTGTGACATAGCAGCCAATCACAGCGCGTATTTGTTATATGCCGTGTCTTTCTTGACGCCCTTGCTAGGGCTGCTGTAGCGTTTAAAAAAACAATAAAATATCTCACATACACACATCAAAAGTGTCTAGGGATCAAGAATATTTTTAGCTCGAAAAAAATCTAATTTATTTAAATCAAACCTTATCTTCTGGATTGGTCTCCTACCTAATTCCCCATGCCTGAATCAATGACTTATCATCACATCTATATATATGTGTAAAAGAAAGTCGTGTTAGTTACTCCATTTATAACTCAAGAACGGCTGAACCGATTTGGTTGAAAATTGGTGAAAATGTAGCTTAGAATGCGGGAGACGAACGTAGGATACTTTTTGCCCCGATCCTGTTGGTCGCGTCGCTATATAGAGGGCGTTATAGTTTGTATGAAGGACTGAAATTACGCGAATGAAATCGCGGGGCGTACACTAGTTTTGAATAAATTATGAATGAATTCAGTTTTTGTAAAATATATTCTTGATTGCAATCTTCTAAAATGTACTTGTTTTCTAAATGTACTTATGTAATAATGTACTTCTTTGTTAACCCTAGTGAGAAAGAAAAAATAAAATAAGTACTAAATTTCTACCTACATTCTAATACTAGTTTAATATGATAAATTGCATGTCCGAAATGGATAAACTGTTTGTGACTTTGTACCCACACTGTATAGTATTAGTAGTATGTATAATTTGATTTGAATAAAATATTTCTGATTCTGATTCTGATTCTGATTCTGATTCTGATTCTTGATCCCTAGACACTGTGTAGTTGAGATTTCAACGTTGAACTTCAACTACCTGCAGTTTGGCCTTGTAGGTACTTAAATGTCATTCAGTCAGTCGTCATTTCCTTTTACGTGCGTACATTTAGATGTGACAAAACAATGTGGGTAACAACGGCTAAATCGTATTTTAATACAAGCGGATGATCCTATCTACTTCGCAATTCAAAGTCAGCATTGCATCAAGGCACATTAATAATTCAATCTTAAACATTGTTCGCATTACATTACCGGTTTTGCCAAACATTCGACGGCGAATCACTTACGCACGTGGCGTTGGAATGAAAATTTATATCGTGAATGAAAATTCACTACTACTACGTACAGAACGGAAGCTCCTTATTTGTACTCCAGTGTATGACTCAATATTTAATGAGTCTGCAAGTTTCGTCGTCTCAAGTATTGAGTTCCAAAGGCATTCGTGCCAAAGTTGCGTGAACTGTGTCATCTAAGGAAATGCACACATAGTCAGACCACTAGACGGCCGGCGGTGCATGAAGATTTTGTACATATTCATTATTCAATTGAAGGATTAATGTCAATTGCAATGTTTATTAGTGAAGACAAATTGGCATTATTGCAACATCTGGAGAGCGACGGGATGTCTTTGGTTAGGTACTTTTTTCTTTAAAGCTTTGTGTTCATCGTAATGAGATACAGAACATGGTATAAAATGCTTCGGGCAATGGGAGGTTTTCTGACAAATGACTTATTGCAGTTCTAAGAAATGTCCATAGATGGCACTACCAAAACAGGGTTGTCATTTCATAATTTAATTATCTGTTGAAAATTCTAAAATGAGTCCCTCCTTGAAATCTTGTCTGATCAGCGCCACTCGTGAGATGTTTTGGAACTACTTTTGACCTGTTTAAAGTTTTCAGAAAACGTCTCATTTCAGTGAAGACATCCACGTTTAAAATAACCTATAACACATTATGTCACAAAATGCGATTTCTTTTCATTGTCAGACATGACGACCACTGCTGGACGAGGGCCTGCCCCAATTATTTCCATGATCATGATCCGTGTGGTTACGGCGGATAGAATACGTGTGACACCGCCCCAGTCTATCTTTTCCCGTTTTTGAGCATTTCGAGTCGACCGACTCTGTGAGTTAAACCACAACACCGCTGCGATCGCCAACACGCCTGACAAGGGTGCCGTTTATTGGCATTTAATACAATCTTATCATTGCCAATTTAACATTTTATAAATTACAGTGTGCAACAAAGCGCATATTATTTCATTCATGTAAACCTGAAGCAAGAACGATTAGAAAAGAGGTACTAAAAAAATGCTATCCGCTTGGGGTCTATTAGATAAGCATCAGGCCTCAAAGCTGCGAATAACAGTGAGAACAGCAATTTTACGGGAATCGTTCCAAAAGCATTTAAAAATATTACGGGAATAAGCATTACTATCCTATTAAAAATATTACTGGAATTGCTCGAAAAGCGTTGCTATCCTATAAAAAAATTACAGGAATTGCTCCAAAAGTACCTACCCTATTAAAAGTATCCTAATACACCTGTTTATTTGACACAGAACACTGAATAGCACTGCATATTTCAAGCATATTTTTATACCTTCATGCTTTCCCTAATGGTTCATTCTTAGACATATCTACCGTAATGATTTGCCTATTTTTTCCAATAACCAAAAAAATGCACCCCTGTCTTCAGTGACGGACGCACATGCTAGTTAATTAATGAGCGTTTTAAAAAAAATGTACACATAACAGCTTTTTTTTTCCACTTAAAAGTGGAAGTATGTTTATGGGGCTATTCGGAGATGGGCTAATACGCTGTTAACTACCGTCCCTTCCTTTTACTGTTGAGCAGCCGCCGCCGCCGCGATTTACGTAATCAATGATTAGTTAGTCACTAATAATTGATTATAACCAAGTGCCGATAGGGGAAATTCTCCGCTATGGTGACGGTGATATTGTAGAGTCAGACTTCTACTGACTAAAACTGTCAACTGTCAGCTGTCACTGTTGCTGGATGGCAGTGGCGTGCACTGGCTTTTACGACAAGGTAGGCAGTAATCCCCAAGAATTGACACCTATGTTAACTTGTCTTTACGAAATACACGTACCTACCTATCTACCTCATCCCTTTGTCGCGAGTACAACAACAAAAAGGATCTAGCAATAACTCTATTATTAGGTCGGGTAGCCAAAATACTAAGGTAGGCAGAGTCTTTTTGCCTATATGGTATGCACGCCACTGCTGGATGGGTTCTATGTCTCGGACCAAAAACAACTATAGGTACTTGCAACCCGAAACTGATGTTTAGAATAAAACGAGACAAAAATACGCAGCGTATGTGGTCCAGTTGGTCGGATACTTGACTTGTAACCGGGAGGTCGCGGGTTCGAGTCCGGCTACTGGACGTGTACCAATGGGACTCTTTTTCAGAGCCTATGTACGCAACGCAACGCTCGTACGGTGAAGGACAACATCGTGATGAAACCCGCACACCACAAGGTGTGTGAACCCTATAACGGCGATGGCTCACCCCCTGTCACGTTGTGAACCGTGGGCATTTGCTTATTAAGCAAGTGCCTCTGCCTACCCCGCTTTGGGATTAAAAGGCGTGAAGATTTATTTTATTTTTATTTTAACAATACGGACTGCATGAAGGAGTAAGACATAGTATTTTCTAGTCGTAGTCTATCGAGAGTATTTTCTGTCCCTTACTGCGCACCAGGGTATTTCTGGATCCGATCTGTCGAATTGGTAGTAAAAGTGACAGTTTGGATCCAGAAGTTTTTTTTTATCACTATGTACGGTCGCCCAAGAAAATGGTCTATCAGTTTCGATGACACTCCCTGTGTCACTAAAACATCAATAATGTAGAGTTGGTATATTGTGACAAGTGAACAATGAACCTTAATGTCTAATGACATTCATATGAGTTTCAACCTTAGGGTGGTAGAGCAGATTCTTGGCCGACTGTACAAGCGTTTGACCACCATCCTGCCTGATGTTATGCAGCGGTGTGGTCTAAGTACATCGAATTCCATACAATTTGGTAGAAAAGAGACATACGGAAGGTTGTGTTTGGTTTTTTTGGTTTGTCCACATCGTCGGTCGAATAAGTCGATCCAAAGGAAAATCTTTTGATAGCCATATTAGAGATATTTATTTATGGACTATTTACGTCTTATATGCATCTTATTATACAAACTTAACCTACAATCTAATATACATATAAAAATCCAGTGTTGGTTCCCAATGAACTCTTCACCAAGGCTAACGATACTCACAAAAGTTTGCATTTATATGTAATTTCGTCCAATTTGAGAGATAGGATAGTTTATATCTCGTGACAACCACTGCTGGGCACAGGCCACCCTGGAGGTTATACTAATTGTATATTCATATTAATAGTTAAGACAGGACAACGTCTGTCGAGTCCACTAGTAAGAATATAAATGACTAGGTATCTCGGCAAACATTTGTTTTTCCATAGGAAGTCGCCTTCGTACACCGTGTATTAGTAGAAATATACCTTTTAAACCTTCCTCGGACTTCCACGTGTAATTCAAGACGAAACTTTGCCAAATCGGTCCAGCCGTTCTCGAGTTTTAGCAAGACTAACGAACATCAAATCATCTAATACTTAAATAAAATTTCCGTGTCACAATGTTAGTTACCGTACACCTCCGAAACGGCTTTTCCGATTTTTACCAAATTTTATATGCGCATTCAGTAGATCTGAGAATCGGCTGCTATCTATTTTTTATGTATCTACCGGTTGTATTTCTCCCAATACATGTCGTACAAAGGCAACTTATTATGGCAAACGAATGTTTGACGGGACAGGTAGTTCTTATATATATAGATAGATGTAACAATTTACAATTTTAGGGTAGGTACCTAAATTGTATGAAACAAATTCCTTGTTCGTTGCGTCATACATTTTTGGTCGGTTTACCTCAAGCATCTTCCGTATCAGCCATCCATTGCGAGATTGCCGGTTTTTTTTTTCTTTAAATATATATATTTTATTATAATGAATGATGTCTCAATGTCACCTCCGAAAGTCCTAACTAAACGATAACCTCTAAAATGTCACCATCCGATGCATTGATTTCTTGCGCGGTCATGCTCAGATCGTACACTTTGCATATGAATATGAGCTCTATTGTACTGTAGTTCCTTAGGAAGAATAGCTCA
The DNA here is from genome assembly GCA_012932125.1 of Conopomorpha cramerella. Lineage (NCBI taxonomy): Eukaryota > Metazoa > Arthropoda > Insecta > Lepidoptera > Gracillariidae > Conopomorpha > Conopomorpha cramerella. The sequence goes on along the minus strand of SJJU01001990.1, from coordinate 6,085 downwards.
GAATACTTTGAAGACGTTCATCTTCAAAGTGTTTCCACTGTACTAACAAAATTCGCATTATCTGCAAGGCCAATATTCAATCAATGAAGTGGCAAAGTCTAGAATTTCCGCGCAAAATAAATTATCTTACTAGTACCTCTATATACGTATAGTAAGGATGCAATTTAAATAAAAAAAAATAATAATAAATACACTTCACGCCTTTTAATCCCAAAGAGGGATAGGCAGAGGCACTTGCTAAAGCAAGTACCCACGGTTCACCAAGCGTATTTAACCCAACGTGACAGGGGGTGAGCCCATCGCCGTTATAGGGTTCACACACCTTGTGGTGTGCGGGTTTCATTTAAATGCATACTTAAATATTTAAAGAATAAACATATTTTCTACTCATAGGACTCAATTTCGCTACTGAAATAGTAGTGTGCTTCTGTACCGCTTTAGTTGTTGAATAGGTACATAATATACCATCGTCATCATCAGCCCATACTTGTCCACTGCTGGACATAAGCCTCTCCAATTGCACGCCACTGTGATCTGTTTTCGGCTTCTCGCGTCCAGCTTCTGCCAGCCATCTTGCGTATATCATCAGTCCACCTTGCCTGAGGGCGTCCTACACTCCGTTTTCCATAAAGCATAAGCATAATAATATATAACGACTTCAACCAGTAAAATTTTACATATATGTGGTTATCTCATGGATGCCATTGTCGAAACTGAACCAAATTTATATGGGACCAAACGGGAAGCACCAGCTTTCAAATAAAAAAAAAAACATCCAAATCGGTTCATGCAGGCTAAAGTTCTGAGGTAAGAAACATAAAAAAATACAGAAGAATTGAGACCCTCCTCCTTTTTTGAAGTCAAAATGTGGTGATAAGTCATTGATACAGGCATGGGGAATTTAGGTAGGGGACCAATCCAGAACATTAGATTTGATTTAAATAAATTAGATTTTGATGTCTAGGCCGAAGGTGGCGTGAAAAGTACTCGAAACCGGAGGTCATGTATGAAAAGATGTATGAATGTAGATGAAGCAAAAGGGGTATGTCAGGATCGTGACAAATGGAGTAGTCTCTGCCTACCCCTCTGGGAGACAGGCGTGAAGTGTATGTATGTATGTATGCAAATTAGATTTTTTTTAGAGCTAAATATGTTCTTGATCCCTAGACACTTTTGATGTGTGTAATAATAATAAACCGACACGGTAATAAAAAAAAAACATATTAATAGATACCAAACTACAGTCTCAAAATCTCTTCCCTACATACAACTATAAATTCGTGATAACCTTTTTCTTATCGACTCACGATAATAATTACAACAAAGTAACAAAACAAGTAAAAAAATCTAGGTACCTAACTACATAATATTTGGGTAGGTATTATTGATTTAACTTCACTGCACTGGTGTTAACCTACATAATTATTGTAAAATAATTATTTTTTGCTGGTCTGGTACGTCATAAGAATTATATCAATTTTTTTTCCAACCCACGCCACGGCCTAAAATAGCCTAGGGCTTATGCTTATGATATTATTAATATATAGTATAAAACAACGCAAAGGAAGTAATGGAGGCCTTTGCCCTGCAATGGAATCAAGTGGGCTAATAAAGGCAAGTGGGATTTCCGCTGTCTGTCCCTGTGTATGATTATACCTTTAAAACTACGCAACAGATTTTCATCCGATTTTTTTTAACAGAGAGAGTGAAAAACACCTAACTTTGTCTGATTGAGGTTTAATATTGTATACCTATTTGAGAAAAGATCATCTGCTGGGTAAGCTAGTACTCGATAAAGTATAGTATAAATCTCACGGTCCTCAAACAAGACACCTGTTGGACATATTTTCAACAGTTAGCGGTACCCGCCGTAACAATTTTAAACTATCAAGTTACATATTTCTTTGAAACAAAATGTCTGTAGGAAAGAAAATAGGTGTCGGAAGCTCGTGGCTCGGAATAGATTTTATATCGTTTTAATTGCATTCGGTGCTGCGTTTGCGCGACGCCAGTTGTGCTTATCACAGTCATAGAGACAGAAAAGCTTAGAGGATTGACGGTCGATTAATTGACATCAGACTTACCTAATCGTAAGTCCTAGTGGCTATTATGTAGTTATGAATCGTTTACGAAACGTTACGCATCGTTTAAAAAACATTGTACAGAACAAGCTGCGTTTACGCTGCGTCGCAAAGTTTTTGTACCAAAAAATTACGGAGTTGCGACACGTCGCGTTGAAACAGCGAGCAACAGCAAAATTTGAGACAGCGTTGCCTCGCAACACGCCATGTTTACTGGCTCTGGTATCCATATTCTTAGAGAAACATCAATACATTATGTAATGCTTCAGGCGCTTCTGTCTCTTTTTGACATTTTACATTAGAGACAGACAAAGCATAAAATTTGCCTGAGTAGTGATTGGTTCATGTTTCAGAATACGGGCCAAATTAGTGCAAGTAAAGGTTAGATTATGTATGTGTATGATACCAGCGCAGCAAGCAAAGAAAGCTGTTTTTTTATTTTATTATTACGAACAAGCGTTTGACCACCATCCTGCCTGATGTTTAGCAGCAATGTGGTCTACGATGGAGCACACTTGTTCATTAGGTACCTGTTTACCCCAGTAACTTGAAGACCTTCAGACTGTACTGCGCAGGAAACACATACTCCGGCAAGTCATTCCACATCCTAGCGGTTCGCACTATGAAAGTAGACGCAAACCGTTTGGTTCGCGTAAATGGTAAATCCACCTGTTGCTGCTGTGCTGTCACTTGTAGTAATTTCTCTGAATATCGCTTTTAGCCACTGGGACCTTTTAATTTCAAAAGACCCACTTTACTACCAGGATTATGGTGATAAGCTTAAAGCTGCCTTTGCTTTTATTTCTCTGATAGTCGGGATGAGATTTATAAAGCGAGCTCTGACTTTACGTCATCAAAAATATGCTTAAGTTCTGTCAAATTCTATACATAAGTGACTGGTCTAAGCGAGATTGTGACAAAGTAAAACGAAAGTCTTTATAACTCTGACTCTCAGTACCTACTCATCATTTTACTATAAAGTAGGTATTTGCTTGAAATAAAAAGTAAAATCATCTTTTCGTAATTTACTTTCTTTTTTAAAAAAGTGGTACATAATTACAAATAATAACTGCCACAGGAATGAAAGTTACTCTACTTACTAACAAAACATACAATATTATGCTAACGTACCAACTCAGTGTTTGTGTCCTTTTATATCATTTTATGTTTCCTTGAAGTGTGAAAAAGACAAAACAGTAAGCAATACAAATTTTACAACTTCATTAATTAATTTATTTAGGCCATTATTCAATGATTAACTCGTAACAACATGTCACAATGTATTAAATTCAACAGACGACAAAGCTTCGCATCAACTGTCCGTCCAACTCGACCGTCGTAAACACAGCTTCACGAATGCCGACTCGTCTGTAGGGCATCCGTTGATATCTAAGTTAGTATAGCATCAGTATTCATATCATGTCGTTCTATCTCTGTCTGCTCAATGCAGAGTGACAGCGACAGCACGATCAATAACAACCAACACGACACTAACGGGCGAAGGGAATCTCTCTAAAACCAAACGAGGCACGCAATAGCCGTAGAATCTTCCGCGTGCCTCGACTCAATATAAAGACATTAAGGGCTGTACAAACTCCCAAACGGCCACTTAAAAACAAATAAAAGTATACAGCCCCGGCACCATATAGTGGAGACGAAAAACTCTTGATCTACGCGACAGATATACGTATTGATGGCTTCCAGCCAAAAAGGCCTAAGTGACATTTTTGTAAAAAAAAAATGTTGAGTATGCAGTTTGAATCGCCTTTTTTTTTCAGCGTCGATCGGTCTAGGTTTCATAGCTGTATGACGTGGTTTGATGTAGCTCACGCGGTAGATATGTATGTGTTTTTCGCCCAAAAAATGTCTACTAAGCGACATAAAACCACTCTCCTGTAAAATTACTTAAATGTCGCTTACGACACGTTGGCCGGAAGCCATCGATATAAAGATCAGAATATACGGCGCGTTTACTTAACGTCTACACTCACGAGCAATAAAAGCGGACCGTTGCATGACTTCGTACAGATGCTAGCTTTGGACGGTGTAAATGAAGAAATTCAGCCGCATATAATTATTAATTATATTCTACATACTTATTGCACGTAACATTCTTGCCCTTTAATGGCGATAAGGCTATCAGGTGCCGCTTTGAGGTTTATAAATAGTAAATTTTCTAAGCAAGTGCCTCTGCCTATCCCTGAGTTAATGGATACCATTCTCTACATTTCGCAGTTTTAAAGATCTAAACGTACATAGGGATAGACATCGGTTGGCGACTTTTTTATACTATGTACTAGCATACATACACTTCACGCCTGTCTCCCAGAGGGGTAGACAAAGACTAAAGATTTCCATTTGTCACGGCCCTGACATACCCCTTTCGCTTCATCTACATTCATAAATCTTTTCATACATGACCTCCGGTTTCGAGTACTTTTCACGCCACCTTCGGCCAGGACATCACCAATCTGGTCTGTATATGTCCTTCTGGGCGACCTCTACTCACCCGGCCCATTACATCACCCATATAAATCTCTTTCGTCAATCGACTTTCATCCATTCTCTCCATAAACAGATATTGCCTTTGTTGACGACGAGGGGAAAATCCTCATGGACACCCCGCCGCTATGGGGACAGCGACGGGGTAGTGTCAGACATCTACTGACTAAAGCCCCCCCGATGGCCTTCATTTATCGCTGGTGCTGGGTGGGTCCTGGGCACCCAGAGGACATTCTTCAGGGCCCTTCGCCCTTAGGCCTGCACCGACCACTAGGGCGCGGTATAGCGCACTGTTTAGAAAGGAACTGACTGTAGTCGGACGGAAACATTTACAAGTAACATTCAGAGACATTAAGAAAGAAAGAAAGAAAGAAAGAAAGAGCATTTATTTACTGCTAAGGACGGCATTTACAAATAAAATAACAGATAAATAAAAAAATAAAAAGTTAAGTTCCGTGCCCCTCCACCCCACCAAGCAGCAGATGCAATATCACCAAGTGAGTATAACATCTGATGCCAGGCGGGACATCGGGACACAGTGCGTCCCTATAACAGGAAAATGGCAGCCGGCTCAGCATTGTGCTGGGGCTTGCGCCCACAGCGCTGATTTTCAGCCAGTGCCAAAAGTGACGCTTTCGACGTCAACGAGTACCCATCTGTCACAAAACTTAATGTATTATTGTACCTACGTGTGTCAAAGTGAATGTGTATGTGTGTGTGTCTGCCTAAACTTCCCCACCTAACAAATGAAATCAATTTTTACATAACCGAGAGAGAAAAAATAAAATAAATACGTAAAGGTAAGTAAGTAGGTAAGTATACCCACCTCATCTGACAGCAATACATAAAATACATAGGTACTTTTTTGATCGATCACCGACGAGTCAAAGTCTAGTTGGGGCGCCAGGTGCTGGAATGGGAGTGGAGAAGTTTCTGTCGCTCCAAGTAGAATACCCTAAGCTTACGCCTAAAGGTAAAGCGACTCGGGGCGACGCGGATGGGGGGATGGATGTCATTCCAGCACTTGGACGCTGCAAACCTAAAACTGCCTCTAAACGCTGCTGTGTGATGCGTAGGTGTAAACAGCATTAGCCTAGTTTTTTGTCGTTTCCTTTCGGACCAGGTAAGTTTATCGTACAGGTATTTGGGATTTTCCGTGCGAATCACATCAAATAACATGGTAGCTAGATGTAACTTGCGACGAGCTTCCATATTAAGTAGGTTTGCATTGTTCAAGTACGGGGTGACGTGGGAACGGCGAGGGATTTTGAAGCAGAAACGTGCACATGCGTTTTGCACTCTCTGTATAAGGCGTTTAGCCCTGCCAAGAATACAACCACCATAAACGACATCACAATAGTTAAGTCGTGATAATACCAGAGACTCACACAGTGTGATTCGGAGATCAATGCTTAGGTAGTCCCGGATATTATACAGGACCTTTAATCGATAGAAACAGTTGCTAACTATATTGACCACGTGTTTCTCAAAGCGTAGCTCGC
>SJJU01001988.1:0-20465 GCA_012932125.1 Conopomorpha cramerella | reverse complement strand
AGGAAACAACACAAATAATAGCATCTCTTTTTCGCATGCGTATTGTTACATTAGGTAAAAGACTTCAATATTCAGTTTGTCAGTACCGCAGTCAATACTTTATCTGCATCGGACGCCATTCAAGTTGACGGTTTTGTTTACATGAGCAACTGTCTAACTCTGAGACTTTTACGTTTTTCAACTGTATTATTGTGTGTTTCTAGTGGTGTTTTACGAAAAGACGTTAATAGCTGTGCTATGAAGTGTTCTGTAGCTAATTGTGGGCTATGCCAAAGCAAAAACAGGCCAAACCTAACATTTCACCGGTGAGTTTTATCTAGTCATTTCTATGTTATAAACTGTATCAAAAACCCGTTATTAACTTCAAGTAAGTATTTGATTTATATTATATCGGCCCTGCAATGTGAAAAATCCAGAAATTCATCCAATTTTCATTCCAATCCAGAACATAAACATTGACAATAGTGTTGGGCTCTCTCACATCGATAACCCTTTCATAATGTATAAATGCTATGTTTTACTCGTTTTAGATTACCAAGAAATGAATCCCGCTAAAGAGAATGGCACTAAAATATTGGTTTATAAAACATTCGGCCAGGTACCAAAGATATATATGTGTGCCCATTTGCACTTTTGGAGAGAGGGCATTCAATAAAACTCACAGTTTTGAGATTAAAGGTGATGCAGTTTTCATAAAGGTAAGTGGAAATTCAATATCCTTTGAGACCAAACTTTAATATTTTTGAAAATATATACCTATCACCTTAGAGAACTTTAGTGACCACACCATTCAGCAACTGAACTACAGTGGCATCTACAATGTAATGTAAAACTTGTTTAACATAGCCTCTGTCTTGTAGTATACGATGAGTGCATTTGGTAGAGATTGCAGAAAGATGCCATCCTCTTATTTAGTTAATTAAATTCTAGGCATAAGTTGATCATGCCACTGCAAAATTACTATGTTATGGAGCATATCAGATGGCTCATACTATTGGTGAATTTATCTCAGTTTGTATTTATTTCAGTAACTGGCATGGCATTATTAAACCTACCTATCACTGTATAACTAAATATATTTTATTGCTGAATGTGATTTATTCTATACAGTGTTTTCTCTTTCAGACAAAGCAACCATGCCGACCAGTGCTGGAAAACTCATGCCCTAGTGCAGGAAATGTTATGGATGCTCCGTAACCATCTATGGGCTACCACCAACAGCCAATAAACCAAAGTATTCCACCAAACATTGTAGAATTGGTAAGACTTTCGTAATTAACATTGAGTAATTTAGGTTATATTTAATATTGGTTTTGTACTGATTTACCTTCAATATTTCTGCATGAAATACAAATCAATAGCTTCTTTATTTTTTTCTTGCAGGTGGCAGCACTTGAAGGACCTTAAAAACTTGAAGAGAAGGTATTGCAGCTAAAAAAGAAAATAAAATGCCTGAATGAAACAGTTCGAGTGCAAATGAAAAAAATTGAAAATTTCAAAAATATTGTCATTCGTCTTAAGGAAGAAAACCTAATAAATAATGATGTAGCCATTTTGTGATAACAATGCACTGGATCTAAAGATTTTTTACACCGGCAAATTTTGAAAATGAAAGGTTTGCTTTTTTTATCCATACTCTAATTCTTCTGCATGGCATGTAGGTATCATGGTTGTCAGCACCCCTTTCACTCTCTGATTATCTTGGTGAAATATTTTTGTCTGTGTGATGTTTTAATTTTCTGCAGAACATTTTCGAAGGACTAGCAGAAAATTTCTAAATGTATAATTTTGTAATAATACTTACCTACTATTCCATGTTTTTGGTTCATGTGTATAACATAGTGTGATTATCTTTGTGTAATAGTTTTGATTTTCTGCAGAAAAATTTGTCGAAAAATAGTGACTCTGTAGCAATATCAAAATTTGCTTTGTTTTTGTAATATTACATACTATTCCATGTTTTTGTTTTAATGCATACTCTTTGTGGAATTATGTTTGTCTATGTGATATTTAGATTTTCTGCAGAACAAATGTTTGTCATAGGACTAGATACTAAGGTATGTTAGTAGGCCTACTATAATATTATATCTTTGTTAAGTTTCCTGCTACTCCGTGGTTTGACATTTATGTCTATGCTGTACCTACATTACTATATAAATTAAATATAAAAACTACATTTTCACATTTTTTCTGGTCTTTTTTTCTTTCCTATACCTATATACTGATGTTTAACATAGCTACAGCGTCACAAAAAAGAGTAAAACTTATAAAGTAGTAACACTGTGGAGAAATGTCAAAACCTCGAATTTTACTTAAGAAAATACTACCACAATCAATACTATTTTTTGCGACGCTGTAAGGCATTATAGTATAGTACAATTGGAAATTAATTTAGAAATCTAAAAGGACTCTTATTCCGATTTATGGTTCTTCTGACTACTTCATCACCAGATTCATTTACAAAAACATTGTACTTGCATGTACAGTGTGGTAAGTAAAACGGGGTTTTCAGTCATAGTGCCCACTCATACAACCTAACTCTAATCAAATCGCAAAATAGAAAAGCGTCGGAGTCCACTCTGAACGCATAATAAACGTCCGAGTGCGCCCGGATACGTGTTTTGACAGTCCGAGTAGCCGTCACAGTGCACTCCATCCGGGCGTAACTACTACGACAAGGGCTCCCTTGGGAGGGGAGGATTTTTTTATTTCTAAGGCTTTACACCGGCCCACATCTACCTACCTATCAATAAATTTATCCATAATTTACTTATCTATCAATTATTTTGAATTCAAACTAAAAATAAACCTGCACCATATTTATCGATAATTTCACCGATGACTAGACACACATCCCTATTCCGCCATTTTTGTCTCCCGATTTGTTTATTTAGGTATGCAGCAAAAGTACGTACATATCGCAGTTCCATAGGATTGTTGTTCTGAGTTTCTGACAGTTAACCGAGCCAGTGTTTCCATTTTAGCTCGAACATAGACAATTTTTCGCAAAAGCGTGGGAGATTTTTTTTCGCTTCCCGCCAAAGAAATGTCATAGTTGTCAAATAATCCCAGTTGTTTTGGGGGGTATTGCTTTTACTTGGCTTTTACCATTGTTTACTTTTATATTTTATTACAAAAATCGCAATTTACTGTAGTAGTATTGTGTAAAGTTTATTATAGTGTATTTACTACATGAATAATGGCTAAACCAGAGGAGAATGAAGAGTATTGGATCGAAAAAATAGAAAGTATATGTTCTGAACTCAATGTAGACTCCTCAGCTAAAGATAAAGCAAAGGAGTCCTTTTTATCTATACGGGAAAATTATATGCTTGATGTGAGTATTGTCATCATCTATTTGTTTCATTAAGTTTTTTTTAGGTTATGCTTTTGATATGGGAGTGTCTGACCCATTAATTTAGACTATGTATCTGTGTACTGAACAAAAACACATATTATTGTCACTGTCGTTAGCTATGTTGTCGGATTTACCTCCTTACTGTGTGATGTACACTAATTCAATTCATAAAAACATTTTATATACTTTATTATGCATTGGTAAAGGCAATATTGTAATAATTTCATGTGTGGTATTTTTGTTCTCTAAATTCAAACCTACTTATGTTTTAGGGCGACCCACAGCATTGGATCGCGTGCGCCCTGTATGTGGCCTGTAGAGAGTCCATCACACCAACAGTTCAGTCTGGTAAAGCTGTTGAGGGCAACTGTGTGAGCCTCACAAGGCTACTGCGTATATGTAATATAAGGTAAGTAACCTATTAGACATTTATTTACACTCAAGACACTGAGGCTAACAGCATAACTATTACTATTGTTTAGTTGTACCAATACTGAAAAGTAAAGCATACAGGTTGATAATTATTACTAAGAAAGCAGTATGTACCTAATTCAATATTGACATTATTTTTCTCCCCCTTACTAAAAAAAGGCTTTACATGTACAAATAAAATTGAATAAACATTTTCAACTGCTATAAGTTGTTTTTAACATAAGAATTAAAATTTTCAGCCTCATACAGTTTTTCAACAAAATAAAAAATTGGATGGAAATGACATCAATGTCAACAGAATTCAGACTGAGAATAGAACGATTAGAACGAAAGTTTGCTGTATCAACAGTTTTATACAGAAAATTCCATCCATTATTCCAAGAAATATTTTGTGGTATGACTAATGAACCCATCAAAGCTAACTCAAAAATGAGTAAAAAGCAAAAGTAAGTACATGATAAATTTTCTTGAAAAACTAAAAATAATCTGGTTTCATTATTTACTTAATGTATGAAAAGGTGTATGAATGTAGATGAAGCGAAAGGGGTATGTCAGGATCGTGACAAATGGAGATCAGTAGTCTCTGCCTACCCCTCTGGGAGACAGGCGTGAAATGTATGTATGTATGTACTTAATTTACTGCTGGTCCACTGCCTCTGCCTAGCCCTCTGACAGTTAGACTTTATATTATGTATGTTGTACATTATCTTATGGCACATGGCTATACATTTTAGCTCATTTAGAGGCTTGTTGTGCTCGATACTGCTCTATATTATAACAATACAAATGTAAACAAAGCACCACCATCAATTAAGAAAGTGACAAATGCAGCAATGCCAGACACAGATACAGTAGTGAAGAACCCATAATTAATATTCAGCATTTGTGTGCCAAAAGTTCCATATAGCACAATCTATGTAAATGACCTAAATACCTACACACTAGTATAATAATTTTATTTTTGTGTTTACAGACAGTTGCCATGTACCACAAATGCCTTGTATGAATTCACATGGTGTTTGTACGTGTGTGTGAAGGGAGAATTCCAAAACTCTGCAGATGATCTAGTTGACATGTACCACATATTATTGTCGTGCCTGGATTTTGTCTTTTCAAATGCCTTCATGGCACGACGGACAGACATTTTGAATCCAGCTTTTAAAGGTAATGTTTTACTATGATTCTTTATTTTAGATTCTCTCTGTATCTATTAGACCAGAGGTTTCCAATTTAATTTTAGCTACTTCTCGCTGTGAAAATTAGTTGTTTTTAGCACCCCCATTATAAATGCTTCAGCTCAAACTTCAAAATGTTTTTTCTTCTTGTTTCGACTAACACTTTATCCTCAAGGGGGTGTACTTAACACTTACAGAGACTGTACTTAATCCATTTCAATCATAAACAGGTCTACCACCAAATTACCACAATGATGACTTTGAAATGCCAGTCAAAGCGCCTTGTATTATCACTACACTCTGTGAGTTGAAAGAGGCTTTACCACTTGAAGCTGCCACCACTAAGGAATACAGTTGGAGACCAGTAATCAAATCATTTTATGAGAAAGCGGTGAGATAATCGTCATATTCTTTTAACTTAACACATTGGCGGGCAGTGAAATAGATGCAATAGATTTTTAATTTTTATGGTGCCTGTAGGCGTTTACTGTCCGTGAAAGAGTTAATGAGGAGTTTCCTAAAAAAACTATCTGTCAAACAAACAGATGAGAAAGCAAAGAGATACAATTACTTCTTACAATTGTTCATCTTCGGACTTGCTCTTTAATTTTTTTAATGTGCATTGGGGACATTAAATCACTTTAAAAGCATCTAAAAAATATTTGGTGATAGATGTTGATGGTAATTTGTGTTTTTGCCAGTCTTTGTCCAGTATTGCGATTATTATTACAATGATGCGTGACCACTGTTTAACAATATGAGGTGACAACTGAAAAAAATACGACTTTTGTATTGTTACTTTGGTATCAATACAGATTGTTGTTAATCAAATGTTAGCATTGTTACTTTAATGCTAACCCGCCTGCCAAGCTTGGCGATTATTGACATTCCCCCGAGATAATCATGGAAATCATTGGGGGAGGCCCTCGTCCAGCGGTGGACGACATATGGCTTTGACACATTTTTTGTTTAAAGAATAACAAACATCCATCCAACTTTCACGTTTATGTTATAATAGAGTGTAAATGGTACACACTAGTGGCGAAGCTAGGAGAAAAAAATATATTTGTTAATGTGCCTGGCATAGGCTTGTCTTGTACTACCGGCTTACCCCCTAGCTTCGCGACTAGTACACACACATACTTTACTTTTAACCAGAAATGAATACCTACAGAAATCCACATGGACTGGAACTTGTTAGTTAATTTTTTTTTAATTTTTTTTACAGCTATTAAAAGGAGATGCCCAAAATTTATTAGGTGTTTTAGATATTGCGAATTTTTGTACAAATCTGAAATCATTGAATAATCTATATGAAACATATGTATTGAGTGTTGGTGAATTTGATGAAAGAATATTTTTAGGTAAGTGAAAAAGCGTAAAATAAATAAATTTTACTTGGCCTATATTGACATTCTTAACTCCTTGTTATTTTGAATGTGCTAAGTTTCTATCTACCCCCTTTTGGGGATTACGGGCGTGGGTGTATGTAAGTACGTACGTGGAATTTCTCACATTTTATTTTTGATAAAAAATACACACATCAAAAGTGTCGAGGGATCAAGTACATTTTAGAAGATTGCAATCAAGAATATATTTTACAAAAACTGAATTCATTCATAATTTATTCAAAATGTGGTGATAACTTATTGATACAGACATGGGGAATTAGGTAGGATACCAATCAATTAGATTTGATTTAAATATTTTTTTTTTTTATAGAGCTAAAAATGTTCTTGATCCCTAGACACTTTTGATGTGTGATTTAAAAAATGTATTTACGCATAAAAAAAATCACTGGCCATCTAGAATTTATTATTTCTGAATTTGAATTACGAATATGTCAAATCTGGCACGATTTGACGCGGCAAAGTTTTCAAGTTTACAAATAAACAAGAGTCAAAATAAATGGAAAAGTTTTTTTGTTGTTGTATTTTACGTGTAAAATGACAACAATGCCTTATGTAAATCCTATTTTAACGTGCTTCATCGACTATGAAGGTGAAGATTTGGTGTATTATGATACGAAATCTCCATGGTTTTATAAATATTCACTCCGAATTTTATTTTTAGGTGAACACGCAAATGAAACTTTCGGGACACCAAACAAAGTGTCCGGAGACGAAATCACAAAAGTTATTGCCAACTTTGGCACGGTAAGTTTTTTACACTGTTTTTGTAGTATTTTAAAAGTTGAGTAACGTTATAAAAGTTTTAAACTTTTCCCGCCATTTGCAAAACCACGTAATATGAAAAGTTGTTTCATTGTCCTAGTATAATTATGAAACTTGGTGTCTCTTATTTTTTACTTTTTTTAGGGGCGTTAGTGATCTATTGTACTTGACTCTTATGCTTTAGTTTATCCCGCCGTCCGCGCCGCCACCGACGGCGTATCCATAGTGGATTTGCCCACGTTAAAATAAAATGTGGAAGTAATCTAGGAGGCATCAAGTCACTGTAATCAAATGACTTGATATCAAGTTATTATAATCTATGACACCATTATAATTCAGTTTATCCATTGTCTTTCCTAGAGTGGTCGTCCAACATGCCCAGACACACCTCTGACGGGTCGAAGGTACCTGGGCGGTCGCGCGGAGCCTCTAACGCCAGTCTCAGAAGCGAACAACAGTCTAACCAAACTATGGACCTATCTTTCCGGATGCAAGCAACTGCCTTCAGCTGGCCTAATGAAACTTTTTGCGTGAGTGTTCTATGTAATGTAATTTAGGGCGTAAGTAGCTTGTTCTATGCACTCGACTGGGTTAAAAATGTTTTTTTTTTTTGTATCAGTATGTTATAAATAATAAAATAAATATTTTACAACACACACATTGCCTTCATCCCATGTTAAGTAGCTAAAGCAATTGTGTTATGGAAATCAGACGAGATATACTTACTTATAAGTATATGTATTTTTTTTTTTCATTTAAATATATACTTATATAAATAAAACACCCAGACATTTCCAACAAGTGCTTATAAGCTCATCACCTAAGCCCCTGTCAGCGGTGGGAATCGAACCCACGACCCTACGGAGCTGCGGATGTTATTTTGATGTTAGGTATTTTTTAATAATAATCATTCATCATTTCGTCATTTAAGGGCTTTCCTAGATGTACATTTTAAAAATTTACTATTACAAACCGGGGTTTTAAAACCTGACCACCACAATCAGACCAAAATTACTGGCATATGGATTATATGATAAAAAAGTAACTTTATGGAGAAATACATTAGTTTCTTTCACATTTTATGGGTGATAAAAAAAAATACACTTCACGCCTTTAATCCCAAAGAGGGGTAGGCAGAGGCACTTACTAAAGCAAGTACCCACGGTTCACCAAGCGTATTTAACCCAACGAGACAGGGGGTGAGCCCATCGCCGTTATAGGTTTCACACACCTTGTGGTGTGCGGGTTTCATCACGATGTTGTCCTTCACCGTACGAGCGTTGCTTTGCGTACATAGGCTCTGAAAAAGAGTCCTATTGGTACACGTCCAGTAGCCGGACTCGACATTTTACGTTACATTCGTCACTTTGATCAGTATTCTAGTAAACACCTCAAATACCTAATAAGATTCGTTATTTCGCAGTGAATGCAACGTAACTGAAGAAATGGTGGACGAGAAACTGATTCAACCAAGCAACCGTTGGAAGGAGTTACTTTCGACCAGTCTCACTGAGACCAACTGCAGTAATGAAACAATAGCGATACGATGCAATATGGTCTCCTGCCTCTACTTTAAGGTCTTCGAGCACATACTGCGAGAGGAACATCGAAAGAAACCTCAGGTCTCACTACAGGTATTGTGGTACAAGATTTATGACTATGTTATCTGTAGGCAAATTGAATTTTAACATGATTATTCCGATCTCCTTAAGCTTATTATTAAACCAGCTTTGGGTAAAATCTCAGACATATGTTTCCCAGATTTCACCCTAGGGTGAATTCTCTAGGGTAAGAGATCGGAATAACCCTTTTTACTCACGTCGTCAAGGAATTGTTAAAATGGTTTTAGTATGAAACGTAGACTCGATTGCAAAGAGAAAATTATGTTAAAAACTAATGTGTTTGTATTGTACGTATTGAATTCCCTTATTATCTTAATGTTTTTTTTTTATTTTCCCATTACATCCTACCTTTTTCTAGTTCTCTGTTATGTATGCCGACAGAATATCAGCGTCACGGGCAACCATTGTAATATTCTGAATAGAGTAGTGATTTCAGCTCCTCGGGTTTGTTAACTGACTCACGAATGATAATAGAAACTTTGCTCATTCAGCTTCAATTCACTCTTTGTGTTTTTTTTTGTGAAGATGAATATAGATCTATGTCTATCTTACAGATGCTCCTAAACCAAGAAACCTACCAGCTTACACTATACGCGTGCTGTACAGAAATAGTTCTCCACGCCTACGCCGTCCACTCTATGATATTTCCACGTGTGTTGGCGATTTACTCGCTCAGTGCATTCCACTTTTACAAGATAATTGAGCTGGTGGTACAAGCCGTTGTTGACAAGATGAGCAGGGACGTTATCAAGCATTTGAATGCGGTAAGGATTGTTTTTCTACATTTTAGTATGCATTTAGTACCCACAGCAAACCTAGCAAGCGCGTCTTGTAAGACAAGACATAGAACAAATGCGCGCTGTGATTGGCTGCTATATCACACATCGTGCGACTAAGCTTGTTTCAACCAATCACAGTACCTTGTCATGTCTTTCTTGGAGCGTTTTGGTAGGCCTACAGAGGCGCCTACAGACCGTTCAGATATTTTAGTTCAGTTATTTTACTTCTTGCTGTTATAATAATGTATGCTGTTACTGCAAAGGTAAAATAACTTTGAACGGACTGTAGTGTTGTATTCCAGAAAGGGGTCACATTATCTCACCGTTATGGACCGTTGAGTTTTACCTTTGTAGCAACATCATTCAACATAACAGACTGGAATAAAATAACTCTGATGGGTATGTGTACTTGATTCGACGAACGATTTGATAGACGATCTTTGCAAAATAATGTTGCCGGATTTCAATGATAGAGATGTAATTTCATAATTGAATGAAATGAACGAATCGACGATCGAACGAACGACTATCAAGTGAATTTATAATTTCCTATCCAGATAATCTATCTTCTCCAAAAATCTATCATCCGTACATGACACGAAGTGTCAAATCGTTCGTCGAATCAGTGAACAGGCTATATTGAAATTATTATGTGTACGTGTGTAAATTGTTCACGGGCGATAGATAGGCTTACCGTCTGTCACGTTGGGTTATGGCTTGATGAACTGTGGGTATTTGATTAGCGAATGTTTCTGCCTATCCTTATTTGGGATTAATTGGGGTGAAATGCATTATATATTTATTTATTATCACAAAAAGAATATAACAGGTTTCCCAGACAGATACGGAAACAACATTTCTATGTTGTTTTCCGTTTTCTGCATGTGAGCGTAGATGACCAACGAAAACTATTCACCTAATATGGCCTCAACGGTTTGCGGTATAGACATCTTTCGCATTCCGAATGTTCGAATCGACTATTAAATACGAGCCTTCAAATTTGAACCGAGCATGGGTGTAGTGGGCACATGTAAATTGAGCGGCGTGTGTCAGGTGGAGGAGGAGGTGCTGGAGAGCCTGGTGTGGGCGGGCGACAGCGCGCTGTGGGCGCGGCTGCGCGCCGCCGCCGCGCCCTCCGCCGCCGTCTGTCTGCTGGACTCGCCGCGCCGGCAAGGTAACACCACGTTTAATACAACACTGTCTCCTACACTCCATCCATAGGCGAGCTCGCCTTGCAACGTGCACACACGAGATAGTCACAACACTCGTATGCAAAAATCACATGGTCACAATTACATTCTGAAATGTTAGAGAAACTCGAGGGTCACTCAGCCCATGATAGCAACCAACTTTTTCCCAAGGAACCCTATGTCAAAAACGAAAAAAGAATTACCTCTGCACTGATAATCTGCTGATAGTAATTTGTTTATAGAGATGATTTTTTTTAACTTCTCTCTGGCTTCATAATAAATTTCCCATAAGAAAAATATATTCCATGCCTCGTTGCGAGCGCAAACCCCCATGGGAGGGAGGTGGGCTAAGATGGTGACAAATGTACAACCACACTCATATTTCCCCCCAAATGATCATGGAAATCATTGAAGGAGGCCCTCGTCCAGCAGTGGACGTCATGTGGCTGATGATGATAATGAAGTCTAGTAGTATACTACTAAATAGTATACCTTACATAAATAATTTATTGCAGGTATACATTTATATTTTTTTCTGTCTATATTTGTAATAATTATTATTTTTCTAATAACAGGCGGTTTACAATCGTTGATGTCTGGAAATGACCGTTCACTACATCCCCTAGTAGACCAGGCCAAGAAACAGTTATTCAAAGACTCTGTGAAACCCGGACAGTCACTGCTTGGTATGTATTTATTTTTCTTTAAGAATTTAGCACAACATACACACATCAAAAGTGTCTAGGGATCAAGAAGATTTTTAGCTCTAAAAAAGTCTAATTTATTTAAATCAAATGTAATCTTCTGGATTGGTCTCCTACTTAATTCCCCATGCCTGTATCAATGACTTATTATCACCACATTTTGAATAAATTATGAATGTATTAAGTTTTTGTAAAATATATTCTTGATTGCAATCTTCGTACATTTTAGTACTTGATCCCTAGACACTTTTGATGTGTGTAATTGGAATGTATTAAGATATGAGAAAGGTGTATGAATCGTACCCGTAGCGGAGATCGATTTATCCCTGTATCTCTACCTACCCCTCTGGAATTAATGCCAAACTTTATAGGCACTGCTGGACACTGTTAGTCCACTGACATGATGGTAATGATTACGATTTTATGTATATATAATAGTGTGAGTGAATGGGTTATTTTATTTTAATGGAATGAATTGTACTCACCTACATAATATTACATAGAGATAGTTGGATATCATCACTTGTCACTAGATAATGTAAAACGAAGTCGCCTCCCGTAGCGTCTTTTGTCGCGGAGTTTTAAAGACATAAGACGTAGCGTCTTATGTCTTTACGGATTTTAATGCGGTTTATTTTGGCAAATGAAATGTTTCTGGGGTAGTTAGTAATATTATAATTATGTATGACAGTGAAACATGAGCCGAACCTGCCACCGCCACAGTCCGACGTCATCACATCTCCGGGCTCCACGCCTAAGAAAAGCGACTCACTCGTACTGTTCTTCAGAAAGGTAATTATTATCATATTAGCCGTTTTCCTACATGAAAATAATCCTCTTGATTTACAATGTGAAGATTTCGATCAGAGAGAGAAAGATCCAGTCCGAGGGCAAGCGTAATTGCATCTTTCTCACTTCCCAATACAATATCTTTGACTCATTGACTTTCGAAAATTCTATTTGCCTTTTGTTCTTTTTTCATAAATGACTAGTGCTGTGATTTTTATTTTCTTGGATCGATGTTGTGTCGTTTCATTTCGATTATGCAGTTAGATGTAAATAAAATATAGTAAGTTCTACAGTAAGCAATAAAAAATTTAAAAAGCCAGACATCTTCTTAGATATGGCCGACTATAGTCACATAAAACTAAAATTAAGTATACTCACTATTTAGTGTCAGCGGCGTCAGTCATTGTATTATTACTAATCGTGTCTTCTTCGTCTACCCAATCTCGAGCTTGTTTTTTGTTGCCTTTCCGCCGAGGTCAAAATCTTTAAAACGATTTCGATTCATTAAAAAAATATTTATCCTCCCCAGTTCTACAGCCTAGCGGTCATACGTATGAACGACCTGTGCACGCGACTGAGGCTGACGGACGACGAGCTCAAGCGCAAGATCTGGACCTGCCTCGAGCACTCCGTCATGACGCAGACACACCTGCTCAAGGACAGGCACCTCGACCAGATACTCATGTGCGCCGTATATGTTATTTGTAAGGTCAGTGAGGTGGGAATGTTCTCATTTTAAGAATATAGTGCTGTTTGGGAAGTGCGCCACATTTTAGTCGTCCTTAAAGGTATTGCGATATAATGCTAGTTAGTGGCATGTCGTTGGGATAACCCCAAAGTAGTCAAGTATCTTAAATCTTCTAATCATAACAAGAATTATCAGAATTGCTCCAAAAGCATGTACTTGGGCTATGACTGCAAATGAACGAAACGTAAGGAGTTCGTTATTTTGAACAGTGCCGAGATCACATATCGCTTTCGCAAGCCGGTTTTCAAAGTAACAATTATGAATGAAAACTACTATTAAAATTAACATACAGGTCCCTTATTTGTCACTTTTCTTTAATATTCCACGAAAAAATAATCAATTTTTACCAAAACATTACGGCGATCGCATTAACTAGTAAATGTTTGTGGTGCCTCTATACATATACGATTATAATGGAAAATTTTACTAGGTAGGTAGGGAATACGTTTCAGGTAACACTATGTACAAAATCTGGCAGTGACCGAAAGTGATTGAAAGTTATAGGTCATCAACAGACAATTATTATTTGCAGGTATCTCACAACGCATCGAATCAAGTGGAGCGTACGTTCACGGAGATAATGAGGTGCTACCGACAGCGGCCGCTGGCTGACAACCATGTATATAGATCTGTGCTCATCGGAACTGACGAAAACGGTAATATTTCTCAGTACTTTTAAGTTTTTAACATATCATTGTTTTATTTTTTTGCTCTCGCTCGTTATATAGTAGTCGAGAAGCGACGATTTTAGATGTTCTAAATGTCACAACAGTTTTAATTGAATCCAACTTGGAAATCATAACCACCTTAAAATTACTTTAAAATTTTAGAAAGAAGTAAGTTTAGTACTTTATATGTGTACTAAATTCAGTGTGTATCGTCATCATCATCAACCCATAGGTACTTGTCCTTGTCCACTGCTGGACATAGGCCTCTCCAATTGCACGCGCAATATGTATATTATAAATATAATAATATGTTTCAGGTGTGCCAGAGAGAGGCGATCTGATTAAATTCTACAATAAGGTCTACGTGACGTGTATGCAAGCATTTGCACTGAAATTCACTGGAAGAAATAAAGATGTAAGTAATAGAACTGTTGATTGCAGAAATTAAAGCACGTCGTTTTCACTCCAAAACTATATTTACAAAGTGACAGCTTATTGACAACTAACTGACAGTGACATAACATAAAATACAAAAGGTTAACAAAAAAGGTTATACTCTTAAGTTGCGTCGCTTACATTTCCCACCCCAGTGCTGTCTCAGCACTCTACAATGGGTATACGCGCGACCCTTGCTGCAGACCGCCTCAACGTAACCCCAGACTTAGTCCTGACATCAACCATACGCACTCGGTTATCCTTACCAGGGTAAACATTCGAAATTACAGCTTTAGGCCATACGTTACGCGGTGACTCTGGATCCGCCAAGAAAACTAAATCGCCCACTTGTAAAGATCTTTGCTCCTCATTCCATCGTTTTCTAGGAATCAAATCTGGAAGCACTTCTTTTACCCAACGCTTCCAGAACATGTCCGCGAGCAGCTGAGATTTCCTCCACTGTTTGCGGAGATACTCCTCGGAGTCATCAAATATACCTACAGTCGGTAAGCTGGAGGAAGAGCCTAATAAAAAATGATTAGGGGTTAGCGATTCCGCACTTCGAGGGTCGACAGACACATGTGTCAGAGGTCTGCCGTTAACCATGTTCTCTACTTCAGCCAACAACGTAAACAAAACTTCTTCTTTAGGAGCACGCTCCTTCAAAATAACCTTTAGCGAAGTTTTAACACTTCTAATAAGTCGTTCCCAGGCCACACCCCAGTGAGGACTGGCCGGAGGGATAAAAGTCCACTGCGTGTCATATGCAAGCGCTTGCTGCGCTAAACTCGTGTTATCCAATTCTCCGATTGAACGTTTCAATTCTACATCTGCAGCTCTTAGGTTCGTACCGTTGTCAGAGTACAAATGAGCTGGCCAGCCTCGTCTAGAGGCCATACGGCGCAATGCCATAATAAGTGCATCAGCAGTTAAACTGGACACGATTTCAATGTGAATGGCACGTACGGTTAAACACGTGAAAAGAACTCCATACCGCTTTTCCCTGTGCCGCCCTACAGTGACCTCCATAGGCCTGAAAAGGTCTACTCCACAATGAGTAAAGGGCCTTTGGTGGTGCGACACACGTGCAGAAGGCAAGTCTCCCATCACCGATATCTCAGGTTGAGCCTTCCTCAATCGACACAACATACACTGCGAAACGACAGCTTTAACGGTTGGACGAATTCTAATAATCCAGAATCGTTGCTTAAGATCATTCACTACAGTCTCTTGATTCCCGTGTGCTCGCTGTACGTGATGGTGGTGTACGATTAGCCTGCTCAAACGATTGCGTCCATCTAGTATGATTGGTCTATTCATGTCCGACGGCACATCTAATGCGGCGTCTACGCGACCTCGACAACGCAGTCCTCCATACTCATCCAGAAAGGGGCTCAACGTGATGAGTCTACTTGTTCGAGGTAAGCGTTTCCCGCTAAGTATGCATCGAATGTCGTCGTTGAAAGATTGCGCTTGAGCTTTCTTGAATGCGTTCCGCCTGCTCTTTGAGTTTGCCTTCAGGGACCACATGTTTTCGGCATTTGTTCACAAACTTGAGCACACACATAGTCGCACGAATAAGGCGTAACCAGGATGAAAATCTTTCCGCGTCAGGCACTGAGGGAATGTTGATGTCCGTAGTAAACGTAGTCAAACACTTTACATCGATCAACTTACTGTCAGAATTGAAAATATTCTTCGGCCATTGAGTTTCTTCATAATTCAGAAAGGCAGGACCACTGAACCACACTCCCTTGAACACTTCAATATTAACATTATCCCGCGTTGCTACATCAGCCACGTTCAGTTGGGTCGGTATATATCGCCATTCTCTTGGTTTCGACAACTCGTCAATCTCTCCGAGTCGATTGGCTATAAAAGTTTTGTATCTGCGACAATCGTTCGCAATCCAATGCAGAACAGTTGTGCTGTCACACCAAAAAATCCGTCGCTTCGGTTCCAGGCTATGCTCTTTAGCAATAGTTTCCGCCAGTCTAACAGCTAGTACTGCCGCTTGTAACTCCAAGCGAGGAACAGTGGTGGCTTTGACGGGAGCTACTCTACACTTGCTGGCAATAAATGAAACATAAACATTACCTTGGTCCGTCCACCTCCAGTAACCCACAGCGCACATCGCTTTCGTAGAAGCATCGCAGAAAATATGCAACTGTAAGTCTGTGTAAACAAAATCACGCGGGGGTGCAATCCTGTTTGTAGATTCGTGTTGCGGTGCAGGTTTAAAGTCGCTTGATGTTGAATCATCGTTAATATTCGGCTCCGATTGTGTCGAGCAGAACCCGCTAGCACACGAGTGACTCGTGTGGTAACATCGTGGTATGCGAATATATTTAATTAGCTGCAGCATTTTAATCCACACTTGCCATTTTATCGAAATCTCATCCGGTATTTCGTCATCCCACTCCATATTTGTCCTCCACGCTTCTTGAATCATGATTCTTCCCTGAATCGTAAATGGTGCTAAAAATCCAAATACGTCAAAAACTGACATCACAAGCTTCAGCATGGTTCGTTTGGTCGGGCGCTTACTGCCATTGACTATGTCACTCGGTATCCGTTTCAGAGAGACGTCAAAACCTAACTCATCTGTGCTAGGGTACCAAATAAGTCCCAAGATTCGCTCACTAACGTCTTCCTGTTGACCACACTTTAGACTGACAATGGTTGTACCCAGGAGTTCCTTTGGAACCGCGTCAAGTACGGCTGCGCTGTTACTCGTCCAATTACGAAGTTCGAAGCCACCCTCTTTGTGGATATGAATAATATCCTTCACTATTTTAATAGCTGCGGCTTCATTCGTCAAGCTGTGGATGTAGTCATCCATGTAGTGCTGCTGCTTCACCGCTGCAGCGGCCTCTGGCATGGTGAGCTGAAACCTATCAGCGTTTTTATTTTTGATAAACTGTGCGACAAATGGCGAACAGTTCGCTCCAAATATCAGCGACGTCATCGCGCACGTTTTCGTTTCGGCCGTAGGATTATCGCGCCAAAGAAATCGAAACGCATCTTGGTCCTCTGGCTTTATCCTCAAGAACATGTCCTTAATGTCCGCAATCACAGCTACACGGTTCTCTCTAAACCTAAGCGTAATACCAAACAGTGACTCTAGTAAGTCCGGCCCGGTTAGTAGAAAATCGTTCAAACTCATTCCGTCAGCTTTGGCGGCCGCATCAAAGACAAGACGTAGCTTCCTTTTGTTCGGGTTATCCACTCCAAAATGTGGTAGAAACCACCTATGATGAGTCCGCATCTGCGCCTCCTCCTCGGACAATTCTCGGGCAAAGTCGTTATCGAAAAGATGAGCGACTCGTTCTTTATACCTATTCGCAAACTCTACATTAGCTTTCATTTTGTTCTGTACACCTTTAAGTCTCGCCGCGGCTAGCGGATAGCTATTCGGTAAAATAGAGTTTTCGTCTTTCCACGGTAAACCATCTGCCATCGACCAACGAAGCGGTAGCCTCTAATATAGATTGCGCGCGAGCGTCGTTTCTGTTCTGGCGTGGCTTCGCTGACACCCCGAGGTAATCAATAGAGAATGACGCACGAACTGATTCATGTAAGTCACGTAAGGACTCTGTCTCTACGTCACCTAACACCCTGCAAGGAGAACCGAGCTCGCCTAAAAGTAACGTTGAGTGCAGCCGTTGAGCACCTAAAGTTCCGCTAACTCTCCCATGGACGCACCACCCAAGTGGAGTGCGTGTAGCTGAAGGCTCTCTGTTATTACCCATAACAATCTCTAGCGGTACAATCAAATCATAATTATCCTGTCCTAGCAATATATGGGGTACACAGTCTACGTTACAGATAATTTCTTTTGACATTTTTAGCAAGTGAGCGTACCTTTTATAATCAACTACTCCTAGACATTGTTTCGGTAACTGCAACTCTTTTACACAATGCAATTTTACATTATAGCGTTTACAATCGTCGCTAGAGTTAGACAAATCGACATTCATTACAACGGACTCGCAAACTAAATTGTCAGATGCAAAGGCACCGCACACCCGCATCATCTCACTGTGTCCGTGAAAGCCAGCCTTTTCGGCTAGCTCAGCGCTAATCAAAGACACGGTAGATCCGTCATCCAGCAAGGCGTAAGTGTCTATTACAGCCTTTGGTCCATACACTCTAATAGGAACCACTTTTAACAAAACCACGCTGTCACTGTTCACGTTCGTTACGGTCTCTATAATAGGCTTAACGTTACTCACGGTCTCGTCGGATACTTCCCGAATGCGCGCCGAGCTGTGTCCAGCAGTACAGCCGCTGCTGCCGCGCCTACCGCCGCCGCCGCCACTGCCGCCGCCACTCAACACCTTCGTAGTCGCCGCCCACCGGCGGCTGGTAGTGCAGAAGGCGATGATGCTGCTCGCTACAGTAGGCAACTTCGACAGAATGATATCGGCTATATTCACGCCCTGCAAGTACTCGTGTCTTTCTACAGCTGACACTGCGGCTATAAAATTTTGAACTCTCACCGAAAATTGTATGATATCCTTATGGTACTCCGGAGATAATGGGGGTTGCCTTTCTATGTCCTGTATGATCCTGGAAACTATAAATTCCGGATTGCCAAACCGTAGCTTCAGTGCGGACATAACTCTGTCAGGAGATGAGGCGTGATAAGTAAGGCCGAAACAGCCTCTTTGGCGGCGCCGCGTAGACTCTTTCTGAGCCTCATCAAGTTCTCCTGGGGCGTGAACCCACATGTTTCCGTAGACTCTTGAAATGCTGTCTTAAATTGTAGCCATTCCAACGGGTCCATTCCATTCCATTTGTCCAATTGGCTAGTACCTATAAATAGAAAATAATAATGAGCAGTTCCCTTTAAAAAAATCCTATAAAAGAGCTAATCCGGAGACGAACAATAGTAGAATCTCTTAATTGCATCTCTTGCGTTTCCAATTTACTTTTTTAGAAAAGTCCACATTGTTAGTAATTTCAGGATATTACATGTTTCAGACATATCTTCATTTTTATTTATAGCTTGAAATTCGTTGTTGTTGTAGCACATTCAACGAATATTGTATTTATTAGAAAACAAGAAACTGCCACCAATCTAAGTCAAATGAAGCTGTTCGCCATGATGGCTACTAATCGTAACTTACGACATCCACGGGGCATGCTGTATGAGGATGTTTGCTATTGTGTCTAGGACACACATCCAATTTTTTTTATATTTGGTCCTCGTTACGTGGATATTGTGATATTTGTTTGTATGTGTGTATAACGCGTGTCCTCTGGGTGTGCGTGCAGGAGTGCCCGCTGTCCCCGCTGCCGGGCGCGGGCGGGTGCGGGGCGCGCGGCGCGGCGCGCTCCCCGCTGACGGCGCGCGTGTCGGCGCGACACCGCCTCTACGTCAAACCGCTGTCGCTGCCCGCGCCGCCGCAGCCCCGCCTGCTCTACCGCTTCTCCCGGAGCCCCGCCAAGGTACTGTGTCTCCCTCTCCCCCTCGCTATATATTGCGGTATAAAGGAATATTTTTGTTTTCTCTCAGGAAAATAATTTTTTTCCAGGATAAAAGGTACCCTATTATTTAAACCGGACTTCTAACTATACGTGTGCAATTACAAAGCAATCAGTTCAGTAGTTACGGCGTGAAAGCGGAATAAACAAACAAACTCACTTTCCCATTTATAATGTTAGTAAGATTGTATATTGATACGTTGTTAACAAGTGTTTGGTCCTCAGGGTCTACAAGCAATAAACTCGCTGGTGTCGTGCGGCGGCGCGGCGGTGACGGCGGGGGACAAGCGGGGCGCTGGAGAGCTGGGGGAGGACGTGGCGGGGGGGGGGGCGGGCGGCGGCGCAGGGGCGGGGGAGGAGGGGCTTGTGGTGAAGCACGCGCGCCTGGCGCCGGCGGGCGGCGTCGCCAGGAAGCTGCACGGACTCGTCGCCGACAGGCGCCAGCAGTAGCTCTGTTAGTATCTCATGCTAATATTGTTTTCTCCAAAGCGCAGGTACAGTAGCTTAAATTTTACAAGTACAAATGTATGTCAGACTTGATGCTGACTGTGTATGTCGATGATCGCAAAAATACTTAATTTCAGTCACTTTGTTAATACTACCAGCATAAACATCTATAATATATGTAAAAGATACTTATTATCCCGTTCATAAGAGACGCGTCGCTATATAGAGAGTGTTATAGTTTGTATGAAGTTTTAGTAGTGTCCCCTAGTATTTTATAAACATAAATAATGGATGGCTGAGTTGTTAATGCCTGTAAGACCACTACATTGGCCGATCGTGAACCGTGATATGATAAAGCGTCGATTTGGTAAAGACGGTGAGCCCACAGTGGGCGTCAGTGAATAGCGACCGAATGACATAAAGACCCTTTACCCCCCCCCCCCCCCCCCCCCCC
>SJJU01001987.1:0-42300 GCA_012932125.1 Conopomorpha cramerella | reverse complement strand
TAAGCACCCGTCTATTTCCCGACGTAGAAGTAAGGCTCAACAAAAACACACACAAACACCATTGCAAATTGTGCAATGTCCAAAGCTCAAGGTACACGTCGAACCGTCAAGTAGCAATGCGAGACATGTCAGGCGTTTTTGTGCTTTGGAGCTTGTTGGAAAGATTGGCACACACTGTCTAAGCTTCCGTCACATCAATCTTAGGTGAAAGTGGGGAGGCCATTTTACAGCAGTGGAAGTGAACACCAATTGTTTTATACAGCAGTTTTATACAGCAGTGTGATATTATCATGACGCTCTTTCACTTAACATCTTTCTTTTTGAACGCATATATTCTTACAAATAAATATCATTGTTTTAATTTTTTAAACAATTTACTTAACATCTTTATTTTTGTACGCATATCTTACAAATAAATATCATTGTTTCATAGTTTCAATATTAATAGTGTAGAGATGCACAATCCTTCACGCATCCTCACGCGACGATCAATCGGTAGATCCAAAAGAAATTCTCTGCGTTGTGCGCGAAAATGATGACACCGAGTGGCTTGATGAAACCGATGTTGATTTTCAACAAAGCACAGTGCCAACAACTGACCTGCAAGATGCTTATCCAGTTGAAGAATGTCTTGCTAATCCGTGGTCCGAGGACAATATACATTAAATATATTATGTAATATCCCTGGGACAAGGAAAGCAAAATGCAAGTTTAATGTTATATATATTGTTGTTCAGGCCTGCATCATTACATCAGCGCCTAACAACATACACAGGCAACCTCTCCACATAGCAGCGCCTGATTCTCCAGCAAAGCAACAGAACTACATCTGCGGACCGGTTCTTTGCCGTGCGTCATCGGGCCCCCCACTCCGCGGCGGTCACCGCGGACACTCGCTCGCTTGGTACCCCTGGAGCACGACGCAACTATAACCGCGCCTAAATTATACTTACACCTACATGTACCTTATACTACAATTATATACAATTTTATATACAGTCATACTTCGAAGTTTTATTCAAGCTGGGACTCCGTGGGATCTACATTCATCACCAAGGGCCTGGCCAAACAATTGTAATATTGTACAATGTGTGTACACATACGTTAATGTCACGCCTGTTTCCCAGATGGGTAGGCAGAGAGCACAGATCTCCACTCCTAACATACTTATTTCGCTTCATCCACATGCATACATCTTGATTTTAGTCATACTTAGTATTAAGTATCACTAAAAAATATTATTTTTACAGGTGACGATCAATGCCAGTGCTTGCTGATGAATTGTTCCCCTCATCCGATGAAGAGGTCGTTTCAAAAGTCGCGAAGAAGAATTCCAACAAGACTTCACATTCATCAAAATTTGATGAACAAAAACATCGTAAGCGACAAAAAAATGTCCAATAGACTTTTTTACCAAGTTATAGTAAAAATTAAAAAACGCATCTATTGCACTGACCCGAAGGTTCAAATTGTCTTTAGATTCAAAGATACGATAAAGCACTTTTTATCGTAGGTATTTATTGTGTTGATTAGGTACACACATTTCTATCGTAAGTAATACGGAACCACATTGAGAATTTATCGCAAGCGCCACCTCAGTTGCTTACGATAAAATACACTGTGATTCGTTTCGTTTCTCCAAGTAGGTTTTTAGGTTGTTGTAACAAATCTTCTAGCAATTAATTGAGTAAAACTATTAAATACTTTCATATTGTTTTATTTCAAACTGATATTTTATTGTTTTTACTGTTTTTTTTAATTACAAAATATTTTATTCCGTAGAATTCAACAGTATTATAATTTGATTTCTTAGTAGTAACACGAAGTATAACTAAACGCTCTGCCACTTGCTGCTTGCTGAAGTCACAAATTGTTTGACAACGGGTTTTTTTTTCACTGGGAAGAATTAATACTTATTTCAAATACTTATACGTCGTGTTTTTCATGTCTAAAAGGGTAAGTACCTGCCTATTACTTTTATGCCGTAAGTAGGTAGGTAGGTACCTATGTTTGTTGTTTACTGTTAGCTTCATATAAAAGTTTGATTTTTAATTATAGAAAGTGGCTTTACAATCTAATTACCTAATCTTGAGATTTAATACGCCCATTCTACGAGTATTAGTTGTCATTCCTATTACCTATCTATTAATTCACCTTTGTAATTTCTACCTTCAAGTAAAATAAAAGAGGGGCGGGAAATTCAAATTTGATTTTTATGGGGTTTGTGCCTAAATTGGCTTGTTTATTTATCACCTATTGATGGATTTGTAATGTAAGCGTGTTGCAGATTTCTAGATACTTTGTATTCGATAGGTTTAATTTTAGAGTAGGTTATGCTATAATGTCATAAGTTAAAAGTTGGTGATTTACAGTTTTGCATTTTTCTTTTGTTTTAGTTAAAAATGAGTCAACGATGTCGAAGTAAACTGCTATTACAATTGGCAAAACAAAAAATAGTCAGGACAGCCGTTCTTTCATAGTTCCAGAACAAGCATTATATCCATAAATTCAGCCAAACCATACTCCCATAAATGAAATAGCTACTATAGATACAGGTTTAGCCGTAGAAAAACCACCTCACCAAAGAATAAAAGTCTTGTTTCCTATCCCAATTCTGATTCGTCAAGTCATTCGAATTCCGATTCCGACTCTTCATGGGTTCCAGAGAAAAGTACAAAAAAACGATTTTACAATTCACAGCCAAGCACGTCTAGAAATCAACACCATGAAAATTATCAACAGCCTAGTACATCTCGTAATACAGAAAGCCCTATAGGGTTTTTAACATTTTATGGAGACCAGTGCGATTCAGACACTATGAGTAGTATTTCAGAGAAGTCGACTGATGGAATTGTCGGGGCAAAGGGACTACGTAAACAAAAACCATTGCCGAAACGAGTACAAAATAAATTTGACAAATGTAGCGGGAAAGGTAAAACGGTTCAGGTTAACCTTTGTGATGGGAAAAATTGTGGAAATAATTGTTCTATTAATTTAAGATCGAAGAAGATCGAGAGTCTTTGCATGAAAATTATTGGGGAATGGGTAACTCGCAACGGCAAAGAGATTGGCTTTTATCGTTCTGCATTAAAGAAGTTAGAATTGCTCGTAAAAGGTCAAAATCAGGCAGTGGGCGTCGTAAAGTTACATATCATTATTTTTTACCTAACCTGGAAACCAGCCAGCCAGTTAAGGTTTGTCAACAGTTCCTATTGAAAACTCTGAACGTCTCCCAAATGACATTACGTTACAACTTAAAAAATAAAACATCTATACATAACGCAAAAAAGATGAGCGTGGTAAAGCACCATTTCATTTCGTTTCACTAAAAATATTATGAGACTGAAGTATTCATTTGACCCCGAAAGTCAGGAACAAAAAATTGATTTGTCGCTTGTAATAAGATCCAGAAAAAACTTTCAGTCGATACAACAGCCAGTCAAGGCTTACAATTCAAAATTTAAGATTTCAAAAGCCAAGTTCAATGACTTGAAAGGAATTTGTGAAAAAGGATTAAAATTCCTTCTAATTTCACATCTGAATATTTATCTTTGACTATTGACAATAATGCAGAAGACTATTTGATGTCTGAATCTGAAGTTGATGAAGAACACTAATACGAGTGATTTTAAATACTTTTTGTTGGAAGCTAATACCATCCTAATTCCAAGCAGAATTCATCGTGTATCTTTTATTGATTTTGTATTGAAATTATGAAGATTTTCGTTATTTTTTGTTGGGTTGAAGTGCCTATTATGTTATTTTATTATTAAAGTTCATACAATAAAATATCTTGTTTTTATCGTAACCCAACACTAAAGTATTCAAATTAATTAAATACATAAAGTAAAATTTATCGTAAGTGTCTTACCGCTATAAATAGTATCACACATATTGTCTTAACCTCCTTTTTTACAAATATCGCAATGAAATTGAATAAGCAAAAAGTATCGTAAGCGTCATTATATCAGAATGTATGAGACTTACAGCGTTATAACAAGAACTAGATTATCGGCGTCAAGCAATAAGATATTATAATCAAAACATTATGCTACAAATCAAACAATTTTCTTTTTTTTGAAAAAAAACTTTCTCCTGTAAAATGTATGTAATGTCGCTTACGATGTTTTTGCTGATAAGGCTCGAAATCATCATGGAAAAGCTCTTATAACAAAGTAAGTCTTTAATGTTATTTAGTGAATGAACAAGTTGATTTGAATTGATAAGGAATCCTCTTGAAAACTAAGACAACAGAGCCTACCTTTCAAACTAATAGCTGAATCTCGTACTGTTTGACTTTACTTACACTATCTTATTTTTTATAGTGTGCCTTCAACATCAAGAGGTCGTGCATCTGAAGAGGACTTGATGGTCGAATCTGCGAGCCAGGCACCCAAGAAGCGTCCAGCCAACAAGCGAGAATCGGAGCCGAAAGCGAAGAAGAACAAGACTGTGATTCGGCCAGTCTCCTTACCTTCGAAAATGACGGCGCGAGATCTCTTCGGCTCAGAGAGCGAAGGCGAAGATGACGATGCGGGCGCGCCATCAGCAAAGGGTATACCATACTTACAATCAACTGTCGTTTGTAAGCTAGCAAATGGTATATAGCCAAGCAAACCCATCCAAATAAGCTAGGTTTACACTATGTAGAAGTTAAGGTTTATCGTTGTGAGGATATTGAAAAGGTGTCCCCATTCAATAGATGGCGTCATTCTATTATAACGGTAAAAATCGTACGAATGATGATACCGAAGCGTGGCGTCACCTTTCCAATTTTGTTATTGCTACTCGTAAAGAGTACAGGGGGTTACCTTCTACGTTTACTTCAAATTATAGCATTTCTATGTAATGTCATATTGTGTACTTTTATATTAATTGCACTTTACTTATAAAATAAACATACTCCTATTATTATCAGATTGTTTGATTTATTTTCAGCCACCAACACCGAAGATCTACCGTGTCCATGATTCAGTTATTAAATGTTAAAAACGTGATATATCAATGAACAGAAAAGAATATCAATACCATACGAGAACGAATTTACATAAATCAAATTGTTTGATTGCAACCGAATTTGAAAATATTAATGTAATAGCAACAGCATTTAAGAACAGAGCCATGACGTATCATATGAAAGTGTAGCGACTTTAGCAAGTAAGCATTTTTGTATGCGTGCGCGTTATGTGCCCCGCGCACGCCAGTTTTCCACACCCGCATTGCCTGCGCACACGTCTTGTGCGCCTTCTATATTTGGAGTCGGAATAAATACGAGTGAAATGAAGTACTAACTTTTATTTTTTACCATGGGGAACATTGTATAGTGACAGTGCAATCGTTCGTAATATAGTGTGCAGTAACAATCACACAATAGTACGACAAAAGCATTGAAAAATGATTATCTTAACCCAGAAATGATTTTATGTGACTTCGAGAATTATATAACCAGACTTACATCTCTATCTTTAGAGATACACAAATCCATTAAGATTCAATTTGAACTATTTGCCAATTTTTCATTACCGAAAAGCGGCAAAATGCAATTGAAATCTTTTAATATGAAGTTATTTTTGATATATTACAATTTAAAGAGCAATTAAAATAAAATAAAATCTTAAGCTTTAAAAAAAAATATGGAATTCGAGCATGGTGAATCTGGTTGGTCATTCTCATCAATGAGTCATTTAGAAATTAATATAAATAAATATAGTCCGATGCGAGGTGGACCCTATATAGAACTACCGCCTCGCATTAGAAATACTAAGAGCTGTGTAAATATTAAAAATGATGACGAACATTGTATTCTTTGGAGTATAGCAGCTGGATTATTTCCATGCGTTAACAACATAATTATGTAAAACCAGCCAAAATTATTAATATAAAGGAATGTCATTTCCCCCGTCATACAAAGATATTTCATTGTTTGAAAGAAATAATCCAAATATAATTAAGAAACGATAAGATACCGTATACCGATTAATCAACAATATTTCAACGATTCATTCATTTCATATTATATGAAATGTACAGCAAATTTCGTCAGTCTTATTATAACGCTCCGATTGACCCGTTGCTTGATATCGACGGTGGAAAGGCAAAATGACTGATCCGCCACTTTAGGCCAAATTGAGTTATGTACATTGCCAGAATCGCCTTTTCAAGGCGCGTCAGATGCACCGACTCCCATTTCGATACAAGCAACTTTTTGGCGTATCAGCAAATATAACGATGTACGGGAGTTTGGTATACTTAGTACTGATATGACGTGATATTCATCGATATATGAAATTTGGTGTTTAAAACATCCAAAAAATCCTACTTTTCTGGCAAACTGGACTCTCAGTCACTAAGCCTTTTCTTAGTGGAGTAACAAGATGTAGCTTGAAACATTTTGCCTGACTCTCGTTTGAATTGCACCTTTGACAACAGCAATTTGACCTGGTATTAATTTTATCTATGAACGTCAGTAAAGAAAAATCTCATGGGTCTGCTTTTGATTAATATGTCGAATAAGTCATTTAGCTTTTATCAATTTGCGTTTCTATTGGCGTTTAAGTTAAATAGCCTTAAACTAAAACATTAATGGGGGTCGCTTCAGAAAAAAGTGTTTATTATGTTTTACTATTATTTGGCGCATCAGCCAATTGAATGTTTTTAAACGCAACTTACATGGCATTTGAAACCGTTTCCTTGCTGCTGTATTTTTCTAGTTTGTCGCATCAGTCTACTATACTGAACCATCTTCAGAAAAAACGGCGGTTCATTCAAAAACACCGGCACACATTTTTCGCCGCGCGTGAGTGGTATAAATACAAGGTGCGCCATTTTGTCGCTTCAGTCCAAGTAAAGACATTGTCGGGTGAACACGTATGGCTATCGTGAGTTGCCGGGATTTTTGTTCGAGTTTTCGACGACGGTGTACCTAGTTGGCTGACACGAGAGGAAAAATCGTTCCTGCTAATAAAACAAAACAGGAAACTATACAAAACATAATTGAATTCATTAAAAAACTCCCGGCGGTACCATCTCACTATTGTAGAAAAGACTCCACAAAGTTGTACCTTCCCGTCGAATTCGAAAACTTAAAGCACTTATATACTGCAAAAAAGAGTGCGCATTAAAAGGACAAGATTGTGTTGGGGAGCGTGTATTCAGAAATGTGTTCACGAAAAAATTCAACATTGGCTTTCACGTACCTAAAAAGGACAAGTGCACAAAATGTATGCGTTTCGAAAATAACCCTACAGAAACTAACAAGAAGGCTAAAGAAGAACATCTTCAAGAAGCGAAATACACGGATGAGAGATTAAAATGTCATGAAGCAATTATGAAGGAGCGTCCAGAAACTCTTTGTGCAAGTTTTGATATGCAAAAAGTATTAAATACCCCCTACGGTGAAAGCATGTTGTTATATTACTCTCGTAAATATGGAGTATTTAATTTATCAGTTTATGAGAGTATTACAAGAAAAGGATATTGTTATTGCTGGGGAGAAGCTGACGGCAAAAGAGGCGCAAATGAGGTAGGAACTATCATACAAAAGTACATATTGGATGTTGACCAAAGAGGTAGTGTCAAGACACTGTTACTGTATAGCGACGCATGTCCGGGCCAAAACAAGAATCGTTGTATCGTTAGAAGGCAAAGCTCAGCAAGCATGTTGCCTTTAAGCATTTAAATCGTGGGCTGAGATAAAGGCATTTTTACGATCTACTTTCGGCGAGAAAAAGCATTCCACTCATCTTCTATTAGATTTACAAAACTGTAGGCAATCTAGCTCCGAGTCAGTAACGCAGTACCTTCTACGGGTTGAATCGTGCATAACGTGACTTCAAGCCGACCTTCAATATTCTTGCAAAGATCCCGCGGAACTCATTGGGCGTATCGCGTCCATGGAAGATCTTGCACTTAACACATTCTTGCTAGGTCTCAGCCCACATTGTAAGATGTCGCAACCCTCAAAACCTCAATAAGGCAATCACACATGCCGTTGAGGAAGAAAAACTTTTTCAATTAACCTAATAGCCGTGCAAATTCTTTTCATTTTGATAACTCTCGCCGTTCATATAATAGTAATCCCAGTTACCAAAACAATTTCATAAATCATATCATTTCCAACCTCATACCCAAAAATCCTTTGTAAATGATAAACATGATGACTGGCATTGCTACTTAGCAACAGCAATTCTTTCTTACAACACTACTCCTCACTGCACTACGCAGTTCACTCCTTACGAGCTCTTGTATGGTTATAAGCCTTCAATACCTAGTAGTATTTACGAACCTAATGATGATAATACTTACCATGAGTACATACGAGCCCTCCAATATACCTCTACCTCTAGAAAGCGTTTCAGCCGCGAACGAGCTCTTGAAAACACTCGGCAAAGTAAAGAAATATCTAAAAGAAATTATGACACCTCCACAAGGGAGACCCAATATAAAGTGGGTGATCTTGTATATGTTAAGCAACACCATAGATTGAGGAAGGCACTTTCTCCTATTTGGAAAGGTCCCTTTAAGATAATTAAGGTCCATAGCAAAAGTAATGTAACTCTTTGTATTAATCGCAAGCACGTTAAGTACCACGTTAACGAATTAAAACCAGGTTAATCGGGCGTCCTAAAAGGGGTCCTTGGGGTCGTGGGTGTCGAAGTGGGGTCCCCGGCACCTGCTTGTACGGCCCCGAGAAGGGCGGCGGTTACCCTATGACCTGGTAACCGCAGTCAGCGATGGAGGTCGCTGGGGCAGACACGCCACCGTCTGCCCCGAGCCGGAGTCCGAGTGCCGGACAGATCGCTTGGGCGGGTCCTGACGCAATTCCTTCGGGTACTCCCGGGACCCGCCCTGTTCGCGACACGGAGGTCATCGTGGGGGTTTAGTCGGTAAGAGTCCGACACTGCCTCGTTCGCTGTCCCCATGGCGGCGGGGTGTCCATGAGGATTCCCCCACGTAAAAAAAATAAAAAATAATAATAATAAAAAAAAAGGTTAATCGATTACCTACTAATTGTTTCAAATTAATTCTTCAGCCAGCCATAGCTGAACCACAAATTAATGCCATTGTCCATAGTCCAGGGATATATTTTGCCCAACTACTATAGCTTATTTCTACAATGACTATTGGTCAGTAGAGACACATATTGAAATATTACCTATTAAGCCTTATTTAGATAAAATTGAGCGATCCATGAAAGATATTTCTCAATTATGCAACAAGGCTCAAAACCTAGATTATAATATAGATTGTAAAGATAATTTTAGTCCCTTAGAAATATTACTTAGTGCTAATCCCCTTAAATTTTATTCTCTGTCTAACATAATTTCAAGCGAACAACCCACTAGATTTAAAAGATCGCTTGAGTTTGGAGGAGAAATCCTTAAGATTTCTTCGGGACATTAGATGCAGAAGATGCCCGTAAATATGACTCAGCTATCTCAAGTTGTCAACAATCTGAACAAGAAATATTATCACCCTTACATACTTACCCGTACAAAATTATTCCAAGAATTATCTACCACCATTCATCTCATGAAAAAGAATGTAGACTTCCCTGTTACTTTATCCTTGAAAAACATTCATACTATAATTGATTTATCTAAACTGTCATCATACTACTATAATAATAAAATTGTTTTTGTAATTAAAATACCTTTAATCAACCCCATAAAATAGAATGTATATAAATGTATAGCATTACCTACCCCTCATGAGCAAAATAATTTTCAGACATGCTCTCATTCACCCAACTAAACCATACTTAGCTATTTCTGACGATAGACTTACCTATGCACTATTAGATGATTTAACCCAATGTCAAATTGTTAATTACGATTAGAATATATGTCCCCGTACAACAATTTTATCCACCGTAAATAGTCCTTGTTGTGAGACAAAACTATTAACTGAAGTTAAAGATTCTTTGGATCAGTTCTAACTAAAAAAAAAAAGAACTTACAACTAAGCAATTTTTCAAAATGTTAAAAGAGGAAACTCCAGGTCTTCTTATTATTTCCTTCGATTGTGAGAAAAATCTCCCGCTGCCAAAAGTACCAGACCAGGCCACTTATTACTCTAGGCAAATATATCTTTATAATTTCACGATTATTGTTGGCTCTTCTTAGTCACCATTGACGCCTCATAACGTTCATGCATATTTTTGGCTGGAAGACGAAGACGCCAAGGAGTCAAATGAAACTTGTTCGGCACTATATCACCGTCTTAATGCAGTACGCAGCAGACGGTTGCGGCGGACAAAATAAGAATTCCATGATTGTTTTAATGATCACGAAATGGCTTCATGAAATATCTATTAGTATCAAAGATATAGAAGTAGTCTTTCCAGTCACTGGTCATTCGGTTTTGCCTGCAGATAGAGTATTCGCTTTAAATTAAAGGGTCATCAAAAAGAGAGAGTGTATTATCGAACCATCTGAATATAAAAAGGTAATTGAAGAACATGCAACAATACATGAATTGGCCACTAATGTAACTTTATATGACTGGAAGGAGAAAAGTAGAGAATACCTCAGGAGCACGAACGGGTGGCATTTTGAAATAAGCAAATGCAAAATAATAATATCTTAAAAAAAAGATTGTGGCAAAGTAAAGATTCGAGGTAAAGTTTCGTATAGAAATGATATGTGTGAGAGTAAATGTTTACTTAAGCATGGCAAGAAGTTGAGTGGACTAATTTTAAATATAGTTCCTAGGGGTGTCCCTGTTAAAGCAGCAAAATTAAATGACGTGAATAATCTTCTAAAGAAACACTATGGGAATGATTGGCAGACTTTGGAAAATCTTGCATATTATAAAAATGTTTTAACAAGGGACAATAACTCAGCAGATAGTGATTGTGAAAATGTTGTTGATCCTGGAACCATTGAAAATAAAGAAGTTTTAGACTTCGTATGATTTTTTTTTGTAACCTAAGAAATTTCTTTAATTTGTACGTTCCTATTTTAACTATCACCAAAATAAATACTATTGTTTAATTTTGGATTTCATGATGCCGTTATTTTTTAATTTACTTTCCTATAGGTATCTCTACCTACATACCTCCTATCGCAGTTAATTTTATTATTTTTTTTACCATTGCAGGCAACTTTTAACTAATAAATGATTATGAAAACTTTACAAAATGGCAAAACCCAGAAACCTTTAACGACGAACTTAGGCACGAAACAACGGCCACGGATTGGATGTTGGAATGTCAGAACCATGACTCGACCGGAGAGACTACCCCAGGTATCCAAAGTCATGAGGGACAACAACATCCATATCTTAGGACTCAGCGAAACAAGATGGAACGGCTTCGGTGAGCAACCTGCAGACTACGGCTCCACACTCCTGTATAGCGGCAAGGAAGACGAGGGCGCAAGCCTTGAGTTCGGAGTAGGTCTACTCCTTAGCCGTGATGCGAAGAGCAGCCTGTTGGAGTGGAAGCCGGTGTCTGAACGTATCATCACAGCGCGCTTCACTTCTCGCGTTAGAAAAATCACTGTGGTACAATGTTACGCCCCCACCAACGCGGCTTCAGACGAAACCAAGTCTCGTTTCTACGACCAGTTGGAGCTGACGCTTAGTTATGTGCGTCGGCAGGACATCGTCATCGTAATGGGCGACATAAATGCTAAGATGGGCACAGACTGTTCCAATCGTGAACATTACATGGGCTCTTTCGGCGCAACCGGAGAAATAAACGAGAACGGAGAACTCTTCGGGGAACTATGCTCATCTCAAGGCCTCGTAATCGGCGGTACGCTATTCCGACGTAAGGAGTGTCATAAAGTCACTTGGATATCCCCCGACGGTGTAACACGTAACCAAATAGACCATGTTGCGATCAGCCGCGCTTGAAGATCTTCAATGTTGGATGTTCGTACCCGCCGTGGAGCCGATGTGGACAGCGACCACCACCTTGTGCTGGCTGAGGTGCGACTCAACTTGAATACGCCACGGAAAATGTCAAACAGAACCGTACCAAAAACGTACCAAACCTGTTACAGGTATTGACAACTTTGATGCAGAAGCCATTAGAAACCATATTTATGGTTATTACACACGATATGAGAATCCCACAGTTAAAAAAATACTTGTTTCGCTGAAAGATGCTGATTTGTTCTCAGGAAAGAAAACATCCTTGAGGAACAGTTTCAAAGATATTGGCTTTCGGTATGGCAAAATGGATAAGAGAAAAGTTATTATGGAACGCTATTTAGTTCTACAAAGAGTAACATTTTTAAGAGAAATTAATAAAATAAGCGAATGGAATAAAATAATATTTCTGGACGAGACATGGTTAAATTCCAATCATACTGCGTCTTAAAACTGGACAGATGATTCACAAGCCTCTACATCCAACCACTACCACTTGGTAAAGGAGGACGGCTAATAATTTGTCATGCCGGGTCCTCTGGGATTGGATTTATTCAAAACTGCCTATTGGCATTTGAATCGAGGACCACTAAGGAATACCACGAGGATATGGCTGCATCTAGATTTAAAGAGGTTTGGTTTGAAGTATTACTGCAGAATATTCCTGCAAATAGTTGCATAGTCATGGATAATGCACCATACCACTCAGTGCAAATTGATAAGGCCCCAACATCTGCCAACAAAAAGCAAGCTTTAGTAGATTGGTTGCAGAGACACAATATAATGACAGCAAACATATTTGAAAAACAGAGCTTGTAAGCTTGGTAAAAAGGAACAAACCCATAAAACCTATCTACCTAACCTATAATCATAATCTATCAAATAGACAGTATGGCTGAGCGGTGTGGACATAGGATTATACGCTTATCTCCTTATAATTGTCAATATAATGCTATTGAAATGATATGGGCTCAGATGAAAAGTATAGTATAATAATAATCATACACCACAATTATTGAGAAACTATTAATATTATACATTTATATGGGCACACCACCTATCGCGTTGGGGCAACAAACGCTTGGTGAAATGTGGACGCTTATGATGTAAGTGTCTCTGTCTACCCATTCCTGGGAAATGACGTGAGTGTATGTTATGTTATTAATATTTACTTGGAATGCAAATAGGTATGATATTTTTTA
This sequence comes from Conopomorpha cramerella, assembly GCA_012932125.1. NCBI lineage: Eukaryota > Metazoa > Arthropoda > Insecta > Lepidoptera > Gracillariidae > Conopomorpha > Conopomorpha cramerella. The sequence goes on along the minus strand of SJJU01001987.1, from coordinate 29,221 downwards.
CTTTCTGTTTTGGCTTACGTAAGTATTAAATTTGTCTTTACAGGCTATGCTGCTCGCCACAACACACAGCCACCATTCACCAACAAGAAAATGATGAATTTATTAAAAGAAGCCTGCAATCATGTTACACAAAATGACTGGTTAAAGTTGTCAATCAGACAAAAAAAATTATATCGGATGATTTTATGAGGGATGTTAGGGTAGAATTTAATCGAAAATGAAATGATTATTAATCTAACTGACGACGAAAGTTCTGATAGTTATTTGTCTGATGTTATGTTTTAATAAATTTTGTTTTTGTTTTTTATTTCATAAATACCTACTGCCTACTGTGTTAGGGATATGTCTGTGATCCTAACGTAGTTATGTATGTTTGTAAATGAAACCAACGTCCATACTTCATGAGTGTTGTATTGTCACTAATTTTAATTACAGAGTGCATCTTATTGCTTTGTTAGCATAAAATAATAAAAGCGTGTTACGTATGATTCATTGTTCATGTTGCCATGAACATGCTCCCGACTCAAAAGGGTTAAATTATACAAAGAAAACAAAATATTATGGGACACTTAAATATTTGAAAATAATTGAAAAAAAAACATACTGCATTTTTTAAATTATCAATCCATTAAAATGTCTATTATGCATTTAAGTACCTACATGAGACATGCGTGCGTGAAAATGGTTGTGGTATCATTATCATAATTTAACTTGTAATAAGTATTTGTCGAATGCACTCGATTGACCAAAAAAATTTATTACGTTTTCAATAAAAATTGGTTGTCCCACCCCTGCGACGGCCATCATCTGTCAAATTTGACTTCTTAAAACGTCCCCATTATGTACTGACGTTGCCATATGGCAACAACGGAGATTGTCTAAGTTATGTCTAGTTTATGTTTTTTGTTGGGTACATTTTTTCAATATACGATAACTTGTTTTTTTTAGCTTGAAGTTACATGAGATAGAAGATGAGCTCTTACAACTAGAGGATTTACTGGACGCAGACGTATTTATCGAGCCACCGGAAGTGGCAGAGCATACTGACGAGGACTCTGCGGATGAGGATTCGGGCGGAGTCATTTACAATCTTACAGGAAGGCAGCTGATGGCTGGAGCTGAGATAGTGTCCCGGCGAAGATCTGTAGCGGAAACGGAGGAAGCTGCTGCTGCTGCTGACGTGGCCGGGCCTTCAGCTGCTAAGAAGCGGAAGATTACCTACAAGTGGAAGAAGGCTGACTTGCCTGGCGGTCTGTTAGCTGAATTTGAACCCTCATTATCACAAATGTATGAAGGCAGGTCTTACACTGATATGTTTGAATTATTTTTTGATGATGAAGTTTGTAAGTTGCTTATTGACGAGAGCACCAAGTATGCACTATTCTTGAACTGCGCAGATCCTCATATCACTGTTGCAGAACTGTAGGTACTGTTTCTTTGCCATATTGATTGTTTCGGGCTACAATAAGTTGCCAAGTAAAAAATCTTACTGGGAAAGCAGCGATGACATGCGGAACTTGTTAGTATCGAATGCTATGAGGAGAGACAGATTTGTCCAGATAATGAGATTTATTCATGCATCTGACAACAATGAATTGGATAAAGACGATAAAATGAGTAAATTACGGCCGTTGATGATTCTTTTGAAAAAAAAATACCTAGAACATATTCCAGTTGAACAAAATTTGAATTATGACGAGAGCATGATAGAATATTTTGGCAGACACGGCTGTGAGCAATGTATTCGGAATAAGCCTATACGTTTTGGATATAAAGCTTGGTGTCTCAATGGTGTTAGCGGCTATTTGGCCAATTACGAAATTTATCAGGGATCGATCCCGGGTACAAACTTACAGAATGAACAGAGGTCTCATTCTCTCATTAGGTCTCACCAACCAATCCAAAACCCAACGTGGTTCGAAGACGAAGAAACATCGTCGTATTTTAACCTGACTGAGACAGCCATCCACTCCACCTGTACCGGTTCCCTCTACTTCAGCCAATAAGACCAAGAAACCGAAACAACGAGTGAAGCGGACCTACAAGAAGAAGGAGAAACCTATCACGTGTTTGCAGCCGCAGCCAGCGGTACCGATGGGGAGTCTGACGGCAGCGAGCACGCCCAATAAGAAACAAAAATCTTCAAATCTTGATTCTCAGGTGAGACTTTTCAAATTTTAAAGACACAAAAACTCATGTCCTTTATCCCTAAAGATCGCTCGATCACTCTTAGCATATAAAGGAGGTGAGATTCTTAGTAGAGACTTCCGTGACAAGCTGCTAGTCTTTTGCCTAAATGAACCCGTATTTCCATATCACTCTTACAACATGCCAGGAAGAAAGGCAACTGAAACATTCATTTTATATCCCAGTTCGGAATGGGAGCAGCAGCTAGTTGATGATGATAAAAATATGAGGTATCTACATATTATCTTATTGCTTCGGATACAATTGTAGTAGTACTTTTTTGCAGTGTTTAAACCTAGTATTTAAAGTTACCTTTACAATGAGCAAAATGGATGAGTGAAGCCACAATGGTGTTATAAAGGTATTTCAAATAAACCATTATTTCTTATTACAGGAGGAAAGTACATCGGCAGCTCCTGTGCCAGTGCGGGCTGCGCGGCTGCGAAGTTTTTTGTCGCAGAGAAACGCTTCCGGGTACACTACACAATCTGATCCCGGTAGAACTGGAGATTTTTATATTGAATTAAGAGCCTATAATAGTCGCAAGGTAGAAAGGATTATATTTCGTCGTTTCATTCTTCAGATATAAGTATTTACCAGGTAGTCCCTATTGGCTATGTGCGCGACGGTGGCGACGCGTACCGTTTACAACATTAGCGGAAGCTGTCAAATAATAACAATGTAAACATTGTTAGTTTTCTTTTCAAATATAAATAAAACCTAAGATTAAAATAGTATTGTTGACATTATTTAAGTGCTATATATTCAATAGTTTTACTATACAATGAATATAATAATAAAACACTTACTTATTTTCACAGCAGCAATTCAATTTTTTGTTGTTCTATTTTGTAGGACGCTCTTAGGAAAATATGAAATGTACATTAATTTGCTATTGAAATAACAACGCATTTCTTCGCTTTGATTTTGTACTGCAATCAGCAATTTGACAGCTGATCATCCGCATTTGTTTCTAATTTCTGCCGTGTTGTGCGCTGCGGTCGTGATCTGTCTGCCACTATTCGCTTTGCACATAGCCAATATACTACAGGCAACTGAGTCGCACGTTTCTTTTAGAGTAATACTGGTTTTGCTTTTATACCTACCTAGCACACGACCCGCCATACTTCTCCACTGGCGGGCCTTCCTATTTCGTGCGCGGCAACGATCGCACGCGCTTGCGCTCAAAATGCCGAAGCGCCGTGCTCACGATATTTCTTACTATCAAAATAAAATAAGAAAGTTAGAGGAGACTGAAAAGCAGCGGCGTCCAATAAGGATACTCGATTCCTCCTCTGAGGACGAAAACGTAACAGGTTAGTAAGTGATTAGTACCAGAATTTTTCTTGTCACAAAATAAACGGTTTTTTTTTACGGAACATCTGTTTCGATTTTACTAAATCAGTGCTTGGCAATAACGAAAATGAAATCACACGGATGTGGACTGCGGGTTCACGTCCGGGACAAATGACCAGCTGTTGGCTATCGTGTTGTCTGAGAATCGGTACTTAGTTGCGGACTAAGTACCTACACTAGCTTTGGGCAAAAACTAATAAGTTACTTTGGTATGCTAAAATCAATAAAATAAGTACCTACTTAATAATAGTAAATAGCGCATACATTGAGGGTAGTTAAATACCCTTTGTTACTACATTTAGTAACCAAGTATCTAATATGTGTCATTTTATTCTCCATCAGTGCCACCCAATCATGAAATCGAGCCTATCCCGGGCCCTTCAAAAGAAATTAGCCAAGTCGAGACCGACATTTGTACCCATGTTGCTGATGTTACCATTCCACCTGACATTGCTATAGTCCAAAGATAGCCTGACTCGGAGCCCGAGCCACCTACATCTGTGACTGAGGCACAAGTAAGTCTAGACCCAGAATTACTATCCGCACTAGGTATTGGTACATGTCAAATACCTGACTTTGGACCATACATTCATGACAGCTTGGCTAATTTATGGATGCCCATTTTTAAAAAGGGGATTACAAAAGAAGAAAAAGAATCGCTTACAAAGGAGTACCTTATTCCGGGTAATTGTAAATTATTATTAATTGGACTTAGAGAAGGCTTATGATCGGGTACCCAGGAATGAGTTGTGGACCTTGCTGCTGTCCCGGTTCAAGTTGGACAGGACCTTGGTACGGGCTTTGAAATCACTTTATGATGATTCCAGTGCCTGTGTCAGGGTAAACGGGACCTACTCAGACTGGTTGGCATCCATAGAGGTGTCAGACAGGGATGCGTAGCGTCTCCGTGGCTGTTCAATCTGTTCATGGACAGTTGTTTGGAAGATCTGAAAGGTCGTGATTGGGGTCTAGATATTTCAGGTATAAGATAGGTTTAATCATCAAATGCCTTTTATATGCTGACGATCAAGTTCTTCTTGCACCGTCGGCGTATGAATTGCAGCAGATGATTAATTGTATGAATGAGTCATTGAAAAGGAAAGGAATGAAAGTGAATGCTAGTAAGACCAAAGTAATGTTAGTCGAAAATAATGAAAGGACAGTTTGTGAGTGCATGATTGACGGTGAGAAAGTTGAACAAGTGGATGAGTTTGTATATTTGGGATCTCTATTTACAAGTGATGGAAAGTTGGACAAAGATATTGAAAGAAGAGTGAGTGCGGGTAATAAGGTTAACGGTGCCCTTCGCAGTGTTATGGAGAGCCAATCCATGTCGAAAAAGGCAAGATTGGCTGTCCATGACGCTGTACTGGCACCTACCTTAATGTACGGGAGTGAAAGTTGGGTATGGCAGAAGAAGCATAAAGTAAAGTCAATGCCGTAGAAATTCGGTCATTGCGGAGCATGAAAGGCGTGACATTGAATGACAGGATAAGGAATAGTGTGATAAGAGAAAGTTGCGGTTTGAAGGAAGACGTAGTGACCAAGATTGAAAAGGGCATGCTTCGGTGGTTTGGGCATATGGAGAGAATGGATGAAAGTCGATTGACGAAAGAGATTTATATGGGTGATGTAATGGGCCGGGTGAGTAGAGGTCGCCCCAGAAGGACATATAAAGACCAGATTGGTGATGTCCTGACCGAAGGTGGCGTGAAAAGTACTCGAAACCGGAGGTCATGTATGAAAAGATGTATGAATGTAGATGAAGCGAAAGGGGTATGTCAGGACCGTGACAAATGGAGATCTGTAGTCTCTGCCTACCCCTCTGGGAGACAGGCGTGAAGTGTATGTATGTATGTGTATGTAATTAATCTATTAGGTCGTAGTAGGTGTAAAACTAAACTAACCTACTTACCTCCTACTATTTTTATGCATTGGTAGTAAATAAGTATTGGTAATTTAATTTCTTAGTTTCTTTATTTTTCAATTTAAATGTGACTTATACACATCGTCGTGCGAGCGTAAATTTTTACTACGTAGGTGGTTATTAGAGGTTTTTTTTTGATAACAAATCTCAATCTGTATATCTGTTTTGTTCGATTCATTTTATTTTTGTTTTTTACGATGCCTCGCAAACGAAAGTCCAATTTAGCTAATAGCGCTAGCAGAGCTCGGGCTGCTAAACTTGCTAGATCACTGGAATCCGAAGAGGATTCACAGATCCGTCGGACTTTAGATGCCGAGCGTCACGCAGCTCAAAGGGCTGTTGAAACTTTTGAGCAAACGCAGACCGTCATAATTTAGACGCTGATCGTCATGCTGCACAAAGGGCTGCACAGACCTCTCAGCAGACCCAAGCTCGCCAAGTCTTGGATACCGAGCGGCACGCGGCTCAAAGAGCTGCTGAGACTTCACAGCAGACCCAAGCTCGCCAGGTCTTAGATGCCGAGCGTCACGCAGTTCAAAGAGCTGTTGCGACCTCTCAGCAAACCCAAGAAGTTTTGATTCCCCGCATACCCATGATCCCTACAGATTTACCTGTTCAGTTTAAAAGAATCCAGTTTCCCCTCAAACCAGCCTTCGCAAGGACCATTAACAAAGCGCAAGGGCAAACACTTAAAGTAGCAGGTGTCCATTTAGAGAAAAACTGTTTTTCGCATGGCCAACTGTACGTGGCCTGCTCGCGAGTGTCGAGTCCAAACAATCTCCACATTTTAACAAATAATAACAAAACAGCAAACGTTGTATACAAAAATGTTTTAAATTAGATCATTGTCGTTTTAATTAGGTCATTGTGTCTCTTGGACACAAGGGACCAATACATTTTCCTGAGTACTTTCTGCCATTCAATGCTATATCCAAATCTATACCGTTCTTTTAATCCATATCTAATATCTAATATTCAAATTAAAAGTACGCAGACAAAGTCGCAGATACCGGCTATCTATATATAAGAGAAAGTCGTGTTAGTTACTACACTTATAACTCAAGAACGGCTGAACTAATTTAGCTTAAAGTTTGTAGAGATGTAGCTTAGAACCGAGGGAAGGAGAAGATTCTTATGACAGAAAAAAAATAAAGAATTGCGCAGAAACTTAGAAAATTTAGGTATCCCCTCTAAGGCGGAACGAAGTTCGCGGGGGCAGCTAGTATTAAAATAAATTGAAAATTATTATTTCATCGGAATGCAAAAGCACTGCACCAATTAATGCTGCTCTGATGCAGTTGCTGAGGACAATTACATATGGTAGTGATATTTTTTTAATGAAACGCGCACAGACATTATAACTCAATATTGTTCACCGGGTATAGTCCATTCGTGACCACGACGCATGCAACTGCGTCGAAACGTCGAGTAAAATAACAAAGGTAAGCTCGAACTTGTCTTTGATTATATTCGCGCCTATATACCCGGTCATTCGTGACCACGACGCATGCAACTGCGTCGAAACGTCGAGTAAAATAACAAAGGAAAGCTCGAACTTGTCTTTGATTATATTCGCGCCTATATACCCGGTGAACATTGAGTACGGATCTTGTGGAGTCCCTTTGTCCCACACGGGTACCATAAGACTTATGTAAGTATTGACCATTGGCACTTTTGAGACAAGCAGAATTAGCACCATTCAAGGCATTAGCCGTGCCACCTCTAGCCCCACTTTTTCCGTCGTGGGAGTCGCAAGGGGCGACCGAGGGAACTCTCCAGAGTACGGGCATCAGCGCTCTCTGTGAGTTAAACCACTCTGCCATTGTGATCGCCAAACCGGCCCGCCAAGCGTGGCGATTATTGGCATTTCCTCCCTAATAACGAAGTCATTGGGGCAGGCCCTCGTGCAGCAGTGGACGTTATAGGGCTGACGATGATGATGATGGCACAGCACTAATTTTATTTAGCACAATATCGAAGGTCCCAATTAAAAATGTCGGTAGTGCAATTTTACGAATATGTCGTTTTGGATATTAAAACTAAACTACTTGTGGTACATATAATATCTATAAACTTATACGTATATTACATCACGTAAAGGTACCAAAGATTATAAGCTGTTGTAAATTTGAAGTATGTATCACAAGTAGTTTAGTTTTAATATCCAAAACTATCTTCTCTCCTGAACATGTTCCGTTTTGTGCATCCGACTTTCGTAATAGGGATCATCGATATGTATATTTATTAGTACAATTTTTTTACATACCTATTTAGAGCTAGATCTAATACATCATGCGCCAGTGCCTGGTATGTCCAGGTGTGATGCAATGGTGTTGCCATATCAATATTTCTGTCCAGTATAATGAGCATTGGTCTTGTGAAACTAATAGATCCAACTTGACCTGTGTTGCCGTGGAATAAGTTGTTTCTTGTATCCCATAGATTTTCACGAAGCTTTTTGTCCAGCTTTTTACCCACCATTTCTGCTGCATTGCCTTTACTACATCTGATTATAGGTACATTGCCTGGAAAGGGTGTGAAGACTGATCAGTGGTATGTACAGCATTTTAATTAATATTGCTCATTTGATTAAAAAAACATAGCAATCCCAAAAACCTACATTCACATATTACATCATTATTATAACTTTTATATTATTATATGGGACATTATGGGACATTTTTTTACACACGGTCACCTGACCTCAAACTAGGATACCCTGTACTATGGGGGCCAGAGACTGATACACTTACATAAATACTTTTAAATACATACATAGATAAATAAAACACCCAGACGCACAAAATAAGTGCCTCAGCTCATCACTAAAGCATTATGTCCGTGGCGGGAATCGAACCCGCGGCCGTCGTCCTAGAGACAAATGTCCTGACCTGACCTTTTCTGAAGTGTACAAAAATTTAAAAATAAACCCCAACTCGCTTTGCTCACTTCCTGGTGTTGTTACATATACCTAACATAATTACTTCTTCCCTACAAGGTAGTCTTGTGTCACTAGTGTGACAATAAGTTATCCACTCTTTAAATTGATTCGTTATTACTATAGACAAATCCACTGTTTTGAATAAAAATATGCACACAATTATGAGTTGTAACTAAATGAGATAAAAACATAATTACCATCTCAATCAACTTACCTAATGTTACAAATACCGAAAATAAACTTTCCACAATACTGTCCATGATGGCTTCCATTTCTGTGTCTTTTGTGTCTCCTTTATTTATTGCTGTAATAAAAACAATAGCACACATAACAAAGTCACTTTGCATTGATTTTTGTTGATTGTTACACAGAAAGGACTCAATCGACAAAAAGTTACTTCGGACTTATTGAGCTTTAAAGTTAGATGCGCTATTGACCCGCCATACATGTGGATTGAGTCAGGGTGCATAAAAAATAGGTTGTAGTGAACATTTTTGTGTTATTTTTTTATGATGGCTATGTCTTAACTTAGCACCCTGGTATAGCTAACTTAATTTCGGGCAAAGTGTGGATTGAGTCCTTTCTGTGTAACTAAGTCAAAATCATCATATCATAGTTGCCGCCCGCTGTTTGTCACTATGTAAGCTTAGATCTTTAAAACCATGCAACAAATTTTGATGCATTTTTCTTTAAAAAACAGAGTGATTCTTGAGGAAGGTTTATATGTATGATACATGCATATATTGCAGAGAAACAGTGTTAATAAGGTATATTGGCAAAACAATATTTGCTGGGTTAGCTAGTTTTGGAATATAACAAAGCCTAGTGTAAAGATTTATTCAAATCTGTTTGGAAGTTTTGGAAAACAAAAGTAACAAACATCTTTTGTCTTTATAATAAGAATAAGATGTAAACACTTACCATAGTATGACAAAGGGTCCGATTGCTGATGTTTCATTATAAACAAGTCATCTTCTAAACAGATAAAATTCAGGTACTGGTCATAAACTTTGTGTATATTCACCACGGAGTTGGACTGTATAGCCGACGCAGCAAGATCCTCCAACTTTTGTCGAGATATCGGTGAGATGAAGTTCAAGTGGTATTGGTCATAGATTCCATTGTCTAAATCTTGGCATATGCGTCCCAGATTTTCTTCTGTTGGTGCACAGAAGTATACAGCTGGCACTTCTGGTATTGGATCTCTGTCTGAATGCAGCTGACTGAAATTCAAGGAAAATACAACTAGAAATCTAATCTCCAGGAGAAAAGTATTTGTTTACTTTCCAAACTATGAATGACTAGTGGATATATAGCTTCTTAGTAAGTTTCAGAGATATTGTGTTTGAATATTGACAAGAAAGTGGTCCCTAATACATTAATAAGGTTGAGTTATTTTATTGTCACATGTAAAAAAATAACCATAATCTCGAATGACATTCAAACAAGTTTCAACCTTAGGCTGGTATATGTCATTTGTGGCCAAAGGGTCCTTGTGATTTTAAAGTTCTGTCCACCCCCATTTGGGGATGACAGACGTGAAGACGTGCAGTATATGTGCATGTTTGAAAGATACTTACACATGAAGTGTTACACCTTGTTCACGAAGTTCTTTCACAGATATTAGTGGGGAAATGATGTCCTGGCCGGCCCTGTCATATACCAAAATTTTCCACACCGGCTCGCTGGCTGCCAACTTTGATAAGGGCTGATTTAAATTCAGCATCTGCTTTATGGCATCTGGAAAGTGTTTAAATGATTTGTGAGACGTAAACTTAGATTTCGAAATGGAATCAATCAAAACATGAACCATCTTACTTGTTTGCCGTTCCCGTAACGTTGACATGGTGAAATAGTGTGTGGATAAAACACAGCAAACTATCTAGTAGTATTTTTTAAACAATGTAATATGTTTTAAAGAGTTATTTCACTAAATAAACATATTTTGCATTAAATACGAGCTCGCGAACTCGGTCGCCAAACGTCAATTTGACGTTTTACACGTAAGTCGTCTTCAGTTGTCAATTAATGTGTCAATTTGTACTTTCATTTTTATTTTACATGCAGGATGCAATGTGGAATGGTACATCCCTGTCAAACTGTTTCTTCTCTTACTCTTACTCGAGAAATTATTTTCATTTCACTTTCTCGAAGAACAATATTTTATTGTCGAGACAACAGAAAGAATACCCGGCAGGTGGGTACGTACGTACAGCCTGTTAAAATAGTTGTGAACACGATTGAGAGCGCTGGCTCCATAATTACCAAGTAAGTTGAATATTTTTGAATAGGTGCCTAACTTAGGTTGATCGGTTGGTAGGGAAATATTGAAAATTATTCGGCTCTACAGACCCGGGCGACAAATAGGGCTGGGCTATCACCTATCGTAAGAGACGACTATACAAAAGACTGGGGGTGTGTGTTGTCCGGTCAGGGGCCTGGACATGGATAATTCTACTAATAAGGCCCGTGCGAGCGTGGTGTGGTTCCGTTTTGTCGCCCAATAGAATGTGCATGTTAAAGAATGGAGAGCGGAACGGGTTCGCCGAATCTCAGTCGAGTCCTACAGTGCGAGGGTGACACCCGGCGCGTTCTTAGGAGAAACCTGACTCATCCAACATGCACCGCCTAAGGAGGATTTTAGTCGGCGAGAGTCCGATATAACCCAGTCTCTCCTGAGCGACTGGGTGTCCCGGATTTCCCCTTCTTCGAGTAAGACAAGATACCAGTGGCGTGCACACCATATAGGCAAAAAGACACTGCCTACCTTAGTATTTTGTTACCCGACCGTAGATAGGTAGGTATAGTTCGTAAAGAATAGTTACGTCTACATAGGTGTCAATCCTTGGGGATTACTGCCTACCTTGTTGTAAAAGCCAGTGCACGCCACTGCAAGATACCTACAACAAAAGGAAAAATGGAACTCATCATCATTATCAGTCACAAAATTTAACTCGCATATCATTTTTATTTTAATTTTTTGTCTCTGTCAAAATCATACGTAAAGGGCACGTGTTGAAATTAAAACCAATGCCTTTTCTACAATGCCTCGAAGTTGTAAAAACGTCAGCTACAACCGTAAAGTCTAAAAAAACTTAAGTATATTGCAACTATTTGCAACACTCGCGACGAAATAATTTATTCAGCAGGTAGATAAATAGTTATTTGTTATTGACCTAGAACCACCTAGAACTACAAAAAATGCCGAGAAGGCTGTCTCGTACGTACTACATACATGCAAGGAACACTATACTTAAATTAAATCTGAAACTATACCTACTTTAAACTAACTTTCTTTCATACTTACGCAAACTGAGGTTATTTTTATACGAATTTCGGGCATCTTTGTTTTAAGTTAATACAAAACATCTCAACAGTGACACTGGCTTACAAACACTGAAGGTTGGGTTTACACCTAGTCTACTACGATGGTTGTTGGACTCTGATAGTAGACTATCACTGCACAGTCCCCTTAACAAAGCGTTTCAAGAAAGAAATGACAAGACATACTAGACATAGGCACTGCTATTGGTTGAAACAATCTAAGTCGCAAGATTTGTGACATAACAGCTAATCACAGCGCGCGTTTGTTCTATGTCGGGTCTTTCTTGACGCCTGTGCTAAGGCTGAAAGAGGAGGTTTTCCTCTAGATTTCGGGAGTTAGTCGTCCAGTTTTACTTTGCCACCTCGACAGTTAGATGCTTCTTAATAATCGGTAGACTTCTCTGACTTGATTTAAAGTTTTCTGAAGCAATAACTGGACCCCAAAGCTTAAAAGCAAAGTGGATTGATATATACGCAAGATGTCTGGCAGAAGTTGAATGCGAGAAGCCGAAAACAGATCACAGTGGCGTGCAATTGGACAGGCCTATGTCCAGTAGTGGACAAGTATGGGCTGATGATGATGGAAGCTTAAAATGCCACCAGAATCACGGAATTACACAAAAACCCTAAGACCGAACTAGAACTGAAGAATTCCCACGTCCGTTGCTTAACTTCAATCGTTTGTTATCATATCAATCACTGAATCCGAAGACTGGGGATGAGTGCATGTCGATTTTTCTACATTTGTATGTCGAACACTGAAGCTGATAGGCAAATATTATTTTTACTTCTCCGACGAGCCAAGGGCTATTAATTATGTATCTCGAAATGACGTCAGGTCCATAATTAATGCAGGTATTTTCGTTCTACCTGTATGGACGACACTGCCCGATATAAAACAATTAGTAAGTACCTACAGCTCTGTGAGTCGCAGCAAGGTCTGTATCATGTAGGTTACTTGACCGGGTAGCCCGCAGTGACCGGGCCAGTGTTTAGTTGGTGGGAGAAAGCCGTTTCTGTGTGAGGTTGTGTGCGCGGGCGCAGGATCCCAGTGTCAGTGCGCGAGCGACAGTGAAAGGCGCTCCACAGTGTACCGCGGTGATATCCACCGCTTATAAACCATGTCGATTTTTATAAGGACTTTGTTTTTTTGTGCCATCCTCCTCGGAGTTTACGGTTAGTGTTTTTAATGTTCTATATTTTTCTTAATTTCAAATGTTATTTCTTGCCAGTTGTTCAGTTAGCTTTGTGTACTTAATCTTATGCAAGTAGGTAGGTAAGTAAGTAGCTTTTTTACGGAATGATCTACCAATTCTGTTCGTAGCTATGCACGTAACCAATTCTTAGAAACGATTTAGTGAAAGCTGTTTTTAGTGCCTACAGAAATTTTGTATGTCGTAGGTATTTCATACTTTATCGCACCACACTACCAACTGTGTATGAGTTATTGATAAAGGTATGTAATCCATTGCATAATTTGTGTGCATCAATCACGTAATGTTTGAGCGAATTTCACCAACAGTTTTAATGTAACGGTTTAGAAAGTAACATAATATTCAATTTCGTGATGACGGTTTGATTATGATTACCAATGCATATCTATTTATGGATTACGCTAATTCCTTTTGTGTTGTCTTTGTATTTAGCCGGAGAATAATAATAAAAAAAGAATTAAGCTGAACATTTTACTAATTTGAAATCGATATTCATAGTTGTATAAGAATAACACTTGTCCGTTAAAAAAGACAGAAGAGTCACGTACTGGTAAGTATATCGGATATATATAACACTTCTTACGTCCATTGCGTGATCCTTCTGACGTTTTTAAACAATTTTGTTCCGTTTCCGTAATGTACACCGAACTATTGTTATTGTCAATTTGTCGCATTTATTATACAGGCCCCTAGTTTGTAGGTAGTTTTTCTAATACACGGCGAAAAAGGTTAACTTATGGTATATCCGGGTAAAAAATATAGACACATACATACATACACTTCACGCCTGTCTCCCAGAGGGGTAGGCAGAGACTACAGATCTCCATTTGTCACGATCCTGACATACAAAAGGCATTATTGGGCAGGTGAAATTAACACCGATGCCATCGGTATTTTTAACCCCCGATACAAAAACGACGGGGTGTTATAAGTTTGACGTGTCAGTGTGTGTATGTGTCTGTCTCAGGCAACGTAGCTCTCAAACGGAAGATCGGATTTTAATGCGGTTTTTTTTTTGGTTGAAAGCTGATTTGATCGAGCGTGTTCTTAGCTATGTTTGATCGATATCTGTTCACCCACTCAAAAGTTATGGGGGTTAAAATTGGGGATGAAAAATTTTACTTGAATAAATATGTCCAAGTGGGGTATCAAATGAAAGAACACGACACGTATATTTAGAATCTGTTTATTAAATGACGATTTGATAATTTGTTTACAAGTTATGAGGGTTGAAAGTGGGGAAGAAAGTCGACTTTATTCAAATAATGTTATAAAGTGTTGTAAATTGGAGTATCAAATGAAAAGGCAAGACACTAACATTTAAAATCGAGGGTTTTTTAAAATTTGCATTTTAATACTTAGTTATTTTCATATAAATCAGTAGTTTATTTAGGCTAAAATTATCCTAGAAGGTAGGAACCTTTCTTCAAGCTCCTGTGTATCCCGTAAGAGTATTATAAAAATAAACCACCTGGATAATTAAATACTTACATATAATATGATGTCCCCGAGGGATGAAAAATATCGATCTTCACATACATACTCGATGAGATGATTGTGCTTTTTGTTTGAAGACCTCAAAATGTATTTCGTCCAGGGCATTGACCCCTGCTGAAATGGACACAATAGGTACAGAAACAGTGGAATTTGCAAGACACTATTTAATGGCTTAAAATAGAATTTCCGACTTGCCCTATACTTACCTAGCTATTACCTTTTTAGAGTCAACTACGTACCCAGATAAAGCAGAATTTACCGATATTTTAGGGAGTCACGTATAGAAAAGTTCGCCTAAGTTTTCATAATCACTGCTTACATAACAGTAATAGGTAGCTTATTGTAATGCATAATATTTTCTAAATTAGGTTTATTTTCGTACGTTGTAGGTATCAGAACTTATAATGATCTGAGAACTTAATCAAAAGTTCCAGAAAAATTTCCAGCTCTGACGCTTTGACAAAGTAGGTAAGTATCTTAGTAGTCTATAATAAATAGGTGTTTTCTGATTTGTAACCTCTAGGCAGTTCAAGAAAACATCAAAAATCTTATTAAGTTTTCACCAAGAAGCATTCATCAAGGTATCAAGGGTTTTCATACATATTTACGGACCATTTACGAAAATACACACATCAAAAGTGTCTAGGGACCAAGAATAAGACCAAGAAAATAAAATCTAATTACTTTGAATCAAATCTAATCTTCTGGATTGGTATACTACCTAATTCCCCATGCCTGTATCAATGACTTATCGCCACATTTTGAATAAATTATGAATGAATTCAGTTTTTGTAAAATATATTCTTGATTGCAATCTTCTAAAATGTACTTGATCCCTAGACACTTTTGATGTGTGTAGAAATAATATGGCTCAGTACATTTCTAAAGTATACAACGGCGCGGTTCTCGGACCTCGAGGCTCCTGCTCTGGCCAGTTGCACTCCGCTCAAAGAATTCATTCCTGAAGAGGCTATACAGAGTGTAAAAGGACCCCGAGCAATGGTCTTAGAAACGTTGGGATGGTTAATATGAACAACCATCTATGGAGATAATGCGAAAAAAATTCAACCCTATGCAAAATGTCATGGCCTGAAGTAAAAAATTGTCTATTTTGTATGGATTTTTTTGCGTCTCTCTCTCCGCATTGTCGCCATAGTAAAATTTATTCATATTATAGCCCAAAAACGTTTCTAAGACCATTGCTCGGGGTCCTTTTATATGCAGTATTTCTATCTAGCCAAGAATGCATCAAAGGCAATCCTTTCTTACTTAAACACTTGACAGTTACAAGGCCAAGTCTCAGCAAGATTTCGTCTCTGACCAAGAACAATGGCCACTACAACTGTAAAGGCGCTTTTTGCGCGAGCGCAGTTAGGATAGTGACTTGTACAAAAACACTTAAACACAATAACCGGATGTAGAGTCATACGGACATAAACGCCACGACGAACTTAAGTCAAATTATAATGTTGGGTTAGGTGCACCATTGTAACTGTAGGACGGGAAAATCTTTAAATCATAAAATTCTGTCTCGTAAAATTTGAGATGTTTAAATTGATCGACTTTTCTGATACTATTCTGGGACAAAAATAAGTGGGTGAAGATTATTAACTGACTGAACATGACTCCGCTATGTCCCTATATGCTAACCACAGTAACTTCTATTCACTTGGGAATTTAGGGATGTTACATTAAAGTTAATTCAACAGTTTTTCCCGTCAAGAAAGTATGTATGTCATACTTCACACAATGTCATAAATATTTATTACTAGCTGACCGGAAAACGTTATTTTGTACATAAAACAGTTTAAAAAATTAGTTTTGCACTTGTTCTGAAAATACTTTCATACAACCTTTCAACCTTTTTTTCAACGCCCTACAACATTTTTTCCAATTAAAAGTAGCCCATGTGCTTTCTCAGGCTCTAAACTATCTGTATACCAAAATTTAATTTAAATCAGTTCAATAGTTTTAGCGTGAAAGCGAGACAGACAGACAGATAGTTACTTTAGCGTTTATAACATTAGTAGTATAACAGAATAAATGCAAAATTAAAGTAAAAACCAAATACAAAGCCAATCATGTGTCTCCTAAAGCTGGACATGGACCTCCCCGAAATTGAATGTCTTCACAGAATTAAAAATCTAATCTTGCCAACGCGACTGGGTCAATGCACTACGTCACTCAACAAAACTGTAATTTGCAAAGTAGTTAGACTGGTACCTGCATGTACATAGTTAGTCTTTGAATTTTACAAGCTACGACCTCGCGATGACGTGGATGTACCATGTATTTTCAGTATATTTATAAGTTAGGTTTCACTATTGGAATGTTTGTGAGGATGCCATTTAAAAACAAAATATACAAAGACCGGGGTTAGTGTAACATTCCAACGGTGAAATATTTTTCGAATTCCAGTAGTTCCGAAGTTAATTTTATTCAAACAACATCAAAATCGTCCTCTTCAAACATCAATCAATCAATACCGCCCCGTGATTTTATCCATTTTATTCTAGAATTGAATATCATAAAATAAAATGTTAGCGATTAACAAACATAAACACTCTTTTTTCGTTGATGAGCGGAAAATGCTCAATGAATATTCTACCGCTATGAGGACGGACCTATCCCCAATAGCAATTAGCTGGAAATTACTGGTGCTGGGCGGGTTCTGATCACCCAGATGAAGAACCCAAAAGAAAATGAAAAATAGTTTATTAAGTGTTACTATCCCTACATCGCCCTATGGGGGGGCCACCCATAGGGCGATGTAGGGATTTGTTCACCTCGGCAGCTTACTCTGTTCCTGACAATAATCTTTTTGTATTCCTCAACGTTCCATGAAACTGATAATTTATCTCCATGGTAACGATGCACCTGAGTTCATCACAGTCATCCCACATTCACAGTTATCCCTCAGTCATCATCATCATCATCCGCCCATACTTGTCCACTGCTGGACATGACCTCTCCAAATGCGCGCCGCTGTCATCTGTTTTCGGCTTCTCGAATCCAGCTTCTGCTATCCATCTAGTCGACCATCTGAGGGCAGAACTCGTTTGCCCCAACGATCATCGGCTCTACGGCTAATAAGGCCGTTTCGCTATATGTTCTGCTATTTTTTTTTCGTTTTCGTTTGTTTCTATTATAGGTCCTACAGTATAAGTAAATCTTTGTGGCGAAGTTTCCTTCGTCGTTTATGGCAACTAGTGCTCACGTAACTCAAGGAAACACTGCATGGATCTCACATTAGTTAAATTTACTTGTTACTTATCAGATGCCAATTGATATGCGAGCTGCATTCTCCGCCTTGACATTGCTGTCATGCCAACGCACTGTAAGAAACGTGGTTTAACTATATTTCTTACTAGTGGACGCCCCGCGATTTCATTCGCCTGGTTCCAGTATTAATTTCTATTAAATAATACTACCACCACGTTTTGGGACCATAATTCCAAAATTAACGCTTTTCACATATACATTTGTAATTTACTCGCCTATTTTTAACTCCTTAGTGGACAGATCCTTTCTAATGTCAAGCCTTTTTTTTATATTCAGTGAACAAGCTACATTATGTTGCATGTTATGTAACAATGTTGTACTCACCTGTTATAGACTTATGCACCAGAATCTTATTTATAAATATAGTTTGAAGTATTAAACGTACTAAACGTAAGTTGTTCGTGTGTCTTGAATAAATAAATACTTAAATAAACAAGCGTTTGACCACCGCCCTGCCTGATGTTAAGCAGCGATGTGGTCTACGTGTACATCATAAAAGGAACCCTTGTGTAACATTTCAGCTTTCTAGTGTTTGTGCTGGGATTTGATGAGTAAGTGATGTATGGATCAGTCAGGACTTTGAGTTTTATGAGACTAGTGGACTCGACAGACGTTGTCCTGTCTTAACTATTAATCTATAATATAAAAATGAATCCCAAAATGTGTTGGTAACCGCATAACTCCGGAACGGGTGGACCGATTTCGCTAATTCTTTCTTTGTCGTACTTATTAATGGCAACAGAAGGTTTTTATGAAAAAAAAATACATCCACTGCTGGACACATGCCACTCTTGAGATTGTATTAATTTAATATCAATGGTTAAGACAGGACAACGTCTGTCGAGTCCACTAGTATGAATATAAAATTAGTATAACCTCCAGGCCACTGTGCCCAACAGTAGATGTCACGAAATATAAACTATCCTATATCTCAAATTGGACGAAATTACATTTAAATAGCAACTTTTGTGAATATCGGTAGCCTTGGTGAAGAGTTCATTGGCAACAAATATCATGACACTGGTTGTTTATACATTAAGATATGAAACGTTTGTTTTCCCACGCTCGATTCTATAAAGTCCTTCGTAATTTTATAAAAGCTTTTCTGAAAGGTTTTCTACGTATAATTTTCACTTGTAAAACTGCTCTGGAGGACGGGTATGAAGATAACGTATTTATTGTATAACGCTCCCCGCAGTGGCGTGCACAGCATATAGGAAAAAAGACACTGCCTACATTAGTATTTTGGCCTCCCCACCTAATAATAGAGTTAGTGCTAGATCCTTTTTTGTTGTGCTCACGACACAGGCTAACGAAGATCCTGTGTTTTGTGGGTCAGTATATATGTAGGTACCTGCGTTTCGTAAAGACAAGTTACCTAAACATAGGTGTCAATCCTTGGGAATTACTGCCTACCTTGTCGTAAAAGCCAGTGCACGCCACTGGCTCTCCGACTATGAAGTTTCGGTAGTGGTGGTTATTTCTGAAAGGGGTTTTCACATGGCGAGAAATAAATCGATATACTACGTAACATTAAACTGCCTGCCTAATTAATAACTTGTAATACGTAGGCGGGATGATAAGTAGCCAGCATTCCGTATTTTTCTTCCCCTCCTATATGAAAACTTTTTGATAATATACTTTTAGTTAATCGAGTAATAATAAAAAACAAAACGTCCCGCCAAAATAGCTTATTTTTTTTCTAAGATACTTAAAAAGTGTTTACGAGAAATTACAAAAAAAAATAAATTGAAATCGGTTCATTCGTTCGGGAGCTATGAAGCCACAGACAGACATACAGACATGGATTGGTCTCTTACCTAATTCCCCATGCCTGTACCACATTTTGAATAAATAATAATGAATTCAGTTTTTGTAAAATATATTCTTGATTGCAATCTTCTAAAATGTACTTGATCCCTAGACACTTTTAATGTGTGTATTGCTATAGCTGTACCGAATAATCCTAAAACCTAATTACATATTCAGTCCCTTATTTAGTCATATTTTAGATGCACACGGTTAGATGCATTAGTGTTTATTATTCAAATCACAGCTAGCTCATTATTCCACCTGACTAATCTAGATTGACAATGTAATACATTAGTTAGTTGGGCTCTGAGACCAGAAACAACTAGACGTGCAATCCAAAACTGACGTTTACATTAAAACGAGACAACAATATGATTACCATGCAGGAGTGAAAGAGTAAGAGACAATATCTTCTGTCCCTTACTGCGTCATCATCATCAGCCCATACTTGTCATAGGCCTCTCCAATTGCACGCCACTGTGATCTGTTTTTGGCTTCTCGCATCCAGCTTCTGCCAGCCATCTTGCGTATATCATAAGTCCACCTTGCCTGAGGGTGTCCTACACTCCGTTTGCCTTACTGCGTATCATCTGCGTATTTGGATCAAAACTGTCCAAATTACACACATTTATTTAAATCAAATCTAATCTTCTGGATTGGTCTCCTACCTAATTCCCAATGCCTGTATGACAATGACTTATCATCACATTTTGAATAATTTATGAATGAATTCAGTTTTTGTAAAATATAATATTGATTGCAATCTTCTAAAATGTACTTGATCCCTAGACACTTTTGATATGTGCAGACAGTTTGGAACCTGAAGTAGGTACATCATACATTTTGGTGGGAAAGAGACAGTCTGAAGGTGATATGCGGCTTGCAAGTCTAGCTGTGTTTGGTCTAAGGTTGGGCTCGGCCCGGATGAACCGTTCGAGCTGAAATTGTCGTGATTTGACAATACGAGTGAAATCTATGTAGGTATTAGTGGCGAAGCTAGGAGGTAAGTCGGCACTAACCATAACTACACCATACTAACACTAAAAATAGGCACTTAACCAATGATGATGATTATTTAGATTTTTTTATTTGTCTTACTTATTTGAGCTATAAATAAGTCCCTACGCTACTTAATTTCCTTGAGAATATTTGTTAATGTGCCTGGCATAGGCTTGTCTTGTACTACCGGCTTACCCCCTAGCTTCGCTACTAGTAGGTATGTATTATCAAGCAGTGGCGTGCACAGGTTTTTACGACAAGGTAGGCAGTGATCCTTAGGGATTGACACCTATGTATAGGTAACTTGGCTTTACGAAATATAGGTAACCTATCTATTCATACACAAAACACAGGACCTTGGTTAGTCTCTGTCGTGAGTACAACAAAAAAAGATCTAGTAATAACTCCATTATTAGGTCGGGAAGCTAAAATACTAAGATAGGCACCTGTCTTTTTGCCTATATGATGGGCACGCCACTGTTATCACGTAGATTAACTGATGAGCTGGTGGATGAAATGAGCTGGATGGTTGCTTGCATGATCTGAGGTTCAGTTACAAAACCCAAAGCATTTAACATTTGTTAAATTAGTATTAAGTCATATTTATTTGTAGTACTTAGATGTAAGCCCTGACGATTTGAAAAGATGCCAGTTTCTTCCCGGTTCTTCTGGCCAGTAAAATAAATTAATTCTAACAGGGGATGTTTACTTTTGTTTTTAAAATCATAAATGACTTTCATCAAGCTTTGTGTTGTTCTACTGTATATCTGTATGTAATAGCACTTATAACGATGAATAAATAATTCATTTAATTTAATTTCATCTACAATGCGACAAGGATCCATTGACACCTGAGTGTTATTTATTTATAAACTAGCTTTCTGCCCGCGGCTTCGCTCGCGTGGATTTCGGTTATATTGCGGTATAAAGGAATATTTTTGTTTTCCCTCGAGAATATCATTTTTTTCCGGGTAAAACGTACCCTATTATTTAAACCGGACTTTTAACTATACGTTTGCAAAATTTCAAAGTAATCGGTTCAGTAGTTACGGCGTGAAAGCCGATCAAACAAACTCACTTTCCCATTTATAATATTAGTAAGATATTTGATGTGATTTCTTTTCACTCACGTAATTCTCCGTTAGTTGGTTTGGTTAATTAAGGTGCTTTGTATAAAGGCCCATTTATATTTCCTTGGCTTATTTAGATGGCTTTTATGCTTGTATTGTAATAATATATTGCAATATACACCAAAAAATACTTAACACGCCATTGCCAAAAACGCCAGTGCATTTGCGTACCACGCTTTGAGATTAAAAGGCTTGAAGAATATAGGTATGCTATTAAAATGTAGGGTATTTGCAGTTCCTGAAATTAACCCATGTGTAGGAACGTTCTATGTTTGAAATTTCGTGAAAATAAATAAACCTCCACACGTTTATTTCCAAATTACGAAAATGAAACGTTTTAAAATCTGATATTAATCCAAATAAAGTATCATAAACTGGAGGTAAATTAATTAAGTTTTTACTATAAAATTGTCTAAAATTTCTCGAATTCCACCACAGAACCGCAGCCAATAGTTTTCCAATAATGCCGCGTAAAATTTGTTCGAAACAAATTACGAATGGAAATTAACGAATAACATAATGTATGTATGTAATAGTCATACTACTTGGACAAAGTAATATACAGGTGGATTCGAAAATATCCTTTTCCGTCGAAATGGGGAATTTGCAGGGCCCCTGTTTCTGTTAGTTATGACAGATGGCGCTAGTTGTATTAGGGGGACAAATGTCAACGAAATTACTAACAGTTCGTATTGAAGGCGACAGATTTTTTTTTTATTCTTTGTCTACATGTTACAAAAGTGTCTGAAGTCTAAATAACTAACCCAAATAATAAAAAACGCACTAAAATATAACTGACAGAAGTCCTCCTGGATATCTACTAGCGACATCTAGATAAGAAACTTTTGGTGTTTGAAAATTCCCCATTGATTCTGTAGACCTTACTGAATCCATTTCAGTAGGTGTCAATTCTTCGTACAAAAAGGACAATTAGCTAATCGACTTCGTATGGAGGTAAATACAAATACAAAATACAAAAATGTTTATTTCATTAACAAGGCAACAACATATTTATATAGGTTTGGGGGCCCGCTTGTAAGCAAAAAGCCTGTATTAGCAAGTCCCGCTCTTTTGTAATTTACAATAACCAAGTTAATGATACAGATAAATTAAATTTTAATTTAAAAAAAAATGATAAAAGGTGTTTCCTGATAGTAAGCGTTGAGTGTGTGTGTGTGTGTGTGTGTGAAGGAGAGAGAGATAGAGTGTGTGTTTGAGAGAGAGGGTTCAGGGTTATGGAGGTAGACATATTTTGTTTTCACAAAAAAAATAAATTTCTCGCTTTTTCATTTCTAACTACTTAGAAACTACATGACATAACATGATTTCAAAAATTCTTTCGCTGTTGGAAGCTACACAATCCACAGTGAACATAGGCTATATTTCATATAGCTTTACAGCTCTGATAGTTCTACTAATATTATAAATGCGAAAGTTTGGATGGATGTTTGTCCTTCTTTCACGCAGATAGAACTGGACGGATTTTGATGAACTGGTAGCATTGCAGCTTATGAAGTAGAACAACATGTAGGCTATCAATTTTAAGAATATGTTTTAAATTACTTACCTTTTAGAAGAAAAACTAAGGTTAAGGCAGAAAAAAGTAGTGTACCTATACACATCAAAAGTGTCTAGGGATCAAGAACATTTTTAGCTCTAAAAACATCTAATTTATTTAAAACAAATCTAATCTTCTGGATTGGTCTCCTACCTAATTCCCCATGCCTGTATCAATGACTTATCACCAAATCTATATATATAAAAGAAAGTTGTGTTAGTTACACCACTTATAACTCAAGAACCGATTTGGCTGAAAATTATTGAGGCGGTAGCTTACAAACAGGAGATGGACACAGGATACTTTTTATCCCGATCCTGTGGGACGCGATGCTATATAGTGGGTGTTGAATTTTGCATAAATTACTGAAATTGCGCAAATGAAATCGCGGGGTGTCCTCTAGTTTTGAATAAATTATGAATGAATTCAGTTTTTGTAAAATATATTCTTGATTGCAATCTTCTAAAATGAACTTGATCCCTAGACACTTTTGATGTGTGTATATTTGTAAAGCAACGCTGCCGGGTCAGCTAGTCTGCAATAAAAAAATATCATCATCATCATCATCAGCCCATACTTGTCCACTGCTGGACGTAGGCCTCTCCAATTGTACGCCACTGTGATCTGTTTTCGGCTTCTCGCATCCAGCTTCTGCCAGCCATCTTGTTTATATCATCAGTCCACCTTGCCTGAGGGCGTCCTACACTCCGTTTACCGAGACGCGGTCTCCACTCGAGAAATCGTTTTCCCCAACGGTCATCGGTACTACGGCTTGACGACCCATCATATACCTATCTGAAAATAAGGAAATTACTCGAGGCGCGTACACCTCCACAACTTGCTATACGAGGTTGATGCGCCGACTTTTATTTCATTTCGTCGGAGAAATTCCAATGACACGAAGCTAATCATAATTGACATCGGTCTGAAGACTTTCCCACCGTCAGGTCCGACATGAGGAGACGTGGGTACACGCTGACTGAATTATTCTGGGCCCTCTTACACAGTCTAGACGCAGTCAATCAATCATCATAACTATGTATGTATTATGAATGGTAACAGTTAATTGGGAGGTTTAAATAAGACAAGTTAAAACAGATATTGATTTGTCCCTCGCCGTAAGAGCGTTGCGTTGCGTACATAGGCTCTGAAAAAAGAGTCCCATTTGTGATGACAGGACAATATTGTGATGAAACTCGCACACCACAAGGTGTGTGAACTCTATAACGGCGATGGGCTCACCTCCTGTCACGTTGGGTTAAATACGCTTGGTGAACGTGGGCATTTGCTTATTAAGCAAGTGCCTCTGCCTACCCAGCTTAGGGATTAAAAGGCGTGAAGTGTATGTATTTAAGTTTATAGATATTGATTTGCTTCTATTATTTTGATTAGTGTCCTGTCTGTTAAATATTGAAAGCAGGAAATGGTTAGTTTAATTGGAAGCATAGTATAAAAACACAAACGTCTTTTAATTCCAAAGCAGGGTCGGCAGAGGCACTTGCTAAGCAAATGCTCATAGCATAACTATCGGATACAAAGATGCCTGCATAAATAAAGAAAAAATATATAAATTCACTTCACGCCAATTAATACCAAAGCGGGGTAGGCAGAGGCACTTGCTAAAACAAATGCCAACGGTACACCAAGCGTATTTAACCAACGTGACTGGTGTGAGCCCATCGCCGTTATAGGGTCCACACACATTGTGGTGTGCGGGTTTCATTGCGATGTTGTCCGAGGTGAACCTTGTCCTTCACTTTGTCCTTTATGCCTGCATACTCTCACGTTTTTACACCTTGGTGGGGTAAATGAACTGGATAATTCGGATTCTGATGCGCAACTAACAATTTGTAAAATGCGAATTTAATTGAACACTTGAGAAAGACTTCAGTGTGAGACACATTGATCATGCATTACCTATCCTCCTACGTAGTATGCTACTGAATTTAGCTTGGATCGTCTTTTCGATAGGTATGATGTATTGGAAATATACTAATCACATGTCAAAAATCTAAATAAATACATTGGTATCTAATAAAACCACAGAACACTATACACAGTTCGTTCCTAACTACAACATAATATATTCTAATAATAATAAACAACTGAAACGAAGCACAACCACGTCAAGAACTTTCATTCTAGAAAACACATTCTGCGTTCGCATTTTAAAAATGGAATGTCGTGCATAACTTTTTTTTTTAAATTTTCCAGTAACCGGCCAGCAGAAAGACAAGGATGGAAAAGAGGCGGAGGAATTCGTGTGCCCAAGCGGCACGCAGGGCAACGGAAACTTTGCGGATCCCGCAACATGCCGCAGGTTTTATCAAGTAAGTTGCATTTTCATAGGCATGTAAATGTCGCGATATGATATAGGTGATACAGGTAAATTATTTTCATTAAAAATACATATTACTTGCTTTTCCCGCAAACGTTCTTTTGCCAAAGGTGTACAAAGTTTCTAGAAAAAGTCTCTTGGAAGGAAAAGCGTTCCCACATTTTTTTAATTGAATTTTTTTTTGCTTAAGTATTGTCGGCTGTTGTTGTTTGTTGAAAAGTTTTACCCCCTTCTTGTTATTATTTAAGGGCATGAAAAATAGATATTGGGTTAAGAAACGTCTCAGACTAACCTAATTTCATAACAATCAGTCTAGTCGTTTCCAATTAATTTGGTAACCAACACCGCGACATGAAAATTGTATGTATCATCAATAGGTACACAGTACCAAACAAAGTCGCCTCCGCGCTGTTTGTCTCTATGTAGGTATGCTCAGATCTTTAAAACTACGCAACGGCTTTTGATGCAGTTTTCTTTAGTAGATAGGCTGATTATTGAGAATGGTTTTTATGTACATCTATGTACATTTATATAAGTATGGGCTGATGATGATGATTATGCAAATAAGAGCAGATAAACATTGTTAATAATATAAATTGGCAAAACAACGTTTGTCGGGTCAGTTCGTTAGATATAAAATTACTTACTCAAACTACATTTTTGTATGCATTGCGTAGTAACCGGTATAAAAATATACATACGTGTTAATTATAATAATTTTGTTTCATCATAATAATATAATGACATTAAACATATTGGAAAAAAATACATTTATGCACTAATTAAGTGGTTTCGGTTCACAAATCCAGTTCACGCATGATAGTATAAAAATCGTGGAAGATTTTGTTCTGAATAGATATTACATGTATTTCAAGTGTACAATTACACACGTGTGTGTAGTCTGGTACATCAACTTTTCGAAGGGCCGTAGATTTGAAGAGTTTTCGTGATAAAAGGTTTGAAACATAAAAAAATATAGTGTAGGTACAAATTTAAATATTTATTGTACCTATATTTAGTAAAATATTATGAAGCACTGTGTAATAGGTGTAGTTCGTATATCTTACTACCCTAAGGTTGAAATTCGTATGAATGTCATTAAGAGATTTTGGTTGATTTTTTTATTAGCACAATATAAAAACTCCATTCGTATTGTTGTTTTAGTGACACAGGAAGTGTCATCAAAGTGGTCGATAGAGAAAGAAAGATCAAGAAAGTGTATCCACTTTACGTCTGTAACACTTCTGAATGATCACCGAACTAGATAAGAACTAGGTAAATAATTGGTAATTTACTTTTGAAAAAAGCTATCGAAAATACACATTTTGTCATCTACTGAATAAATTAGATCTATAAATATGACTCTATAAATTAGGTCTATAAGTATATGCATCAAACCAGTTTCTCCCGCCCTCTGCACACCTGTAAATTAATAATTACAAACATATTTACCACTTCTGGTATTGACAGAAAATAGACAACGCGCCAGTTTCGCGTCATCTGCAATATTTTTTCCCAGCCTTAGGAATTATTAGAAGAACCAATTTTTTAAAGAAGATAATTTAACTTTCTTTAAAAAAAATTGATGTGAAATTGTCTATGAGTAGTGAGTGAATAAGCACATATGGAAGACCTTTATTATGAAAAATGTATAAAACGTTCTCAAAGTAACATTTTCTAATTACTATGAACGGCCAGTTGGTAGAGCGTCTGTGGTTCAGTTGGTCGGATACTTGACTTGTAACCGGAAGGTCGCGGGTTCACCAATGGGACTCTTTTTCA
Organism: Conopomorpha cramerella; assembly: GCA_012932125.1. NCBI lineage: Eukaryota > Metazoa > Arthropoda > Insecta > Lepidoptera > Gracillariidae > Conopomorpha > Conopomorpha cramerella. The sequence goes on along the minus strand of SJJU01001987.1, from coordinate 1,874 downwards.
GAGCCTATGTACGCAACGCAACGCTCGTACGGTGAAGGACAACATCGTGATGAAACCCGCACACCACAAGGTGTGTGAACCCTATAACGGCGATGGGCTCACCCCCTGTCACGCTGGGTTAAATACGCTTGGTGAACCGTGGGCATTTACTTATTAAAGCAAGTGCCTCTGCTTACCCCGCTTTGGGATTAAAAGGCGTGAAGTGTATGTATTATTTACTATGAACGACGTTCCAATTTTACAAAATTTTTCGACTCCAGGTTCAACTTAGCCCACAAAATTTGAACCCGCGGGCTAAATTGACCAGATACGTTTTGTCTTCGTGGTCGACTCGGCCCACAGTGCGCTAAGTATGCTATCAATAACAGAAAATAGGTTCAAGTGCTCTTTAAGTGACGTAGGTTCTGAACTGTGAAAAAGAAATCGATAAAATTTGCTTTCTTAGTGGTCTCTTAAGGGGTTCAAAGGAATTAACTTAGCCCACTGTATGAGCTATGAATGAATAGGTCGAGATGATCCACAAATATGTATGTGATCAATTTAGCCAGCGGGCTCAAATATTGTGAGCTAAAAAAATCTAAAAAATCACAATAATTGCTAGTACCTAACAATAAATTATCTCAAATTAATATGTTAGCAGTAGTAAATTAAAAACTACTTTAAAGAAGAAAAAAAAATCACAATATATATATTTTGCTGTGGTGACAACAACTAGAATACATGTGTCACCACCCCAGCCCAACGTTTCCCGTCGTAGCGGTTGCATTAAGCAACCAAGGGAACTCTCCAGAGGACGCGCAGCACAGTACTATCTGTGAGTTAAACCACAACACCACTGCGATTTCCAACACGCCTGACAAGCTGGCAGTTATTGGTATCCCCCCCTCAATTATCATGGAAATCATAGGGGGAGACCCTCGTCCAGCATCAGAGTGGCTGATGATGACAATTTCCTGTGTATAATTAGAATTCTTCGGTACAAAAAATTGCGTAAGTTTTACTCTGAATGCGGCGTTTAGCAATCGACGACGATGTGTAATGACATTTTACCATTTACCATCCCAACCGACCGGTTTATGAAAACCTGATATCATAAAACTAACTATTCATAGATTTTTGTCGTCAGTTGTGTTTTATTTTTAGGGTTCCGTAAACAATGGGTCCTTTTAGATTATCTAGCGCGAACTGTTCGATCGTGGCAGAGATAGTTCTCTCTTAAAACTGTGAATATTAATTTGGATTTACTATACTTTATATCATTTCTAATGCAATTTTTCTCTCATAAGAACCTTTCTCGTGATGTGTACAGCAAAAATATAATGGGGAATTATTTGACAATCAACTGACAGCCCAAAATAGTTTTTTTGTTGTTGTGAGATGTCGCTGATTTTGGACATCACTACCACAATGAATTGGTAGATAAAATTCTTCTTGTCTATTTGAATATCCTTTGTACTTAGTTGTTTTACCTACTTATTTTTGCCAAGTGATACTGATATGGAAGATTTTTGAAAAAAAATTGCGCGATTCACCAATACAATTTAAAATAACGTCGCCTCCCGCTATCTGTCCCCATGTATGCTTAGATCTTTAAAAACTACGCAACGGATTTTGATGCGGTTTTATTTAGTAATAGAGTGATTTTTACGGTTTTATTTGTATAATAAATTAATTGACCGTCTGTGGTCCAGTTGGTCGGACACTTGACTTGTAACCGGGAGGTCCCGGGTTCGAGTCCGGCTACTGGACGTGTACCAATGGGACTCTTTTTCAGCACCTATGTACGCAACGCAACGCTCGTACGGTGAAGGACAACATCGTGATGAAACCCGCACACCACAAGGTGTGTGAACCCTATAACGCGATGGGCTCAC